>LJIJ01004234.1:0-15543 GCA_001718145.1 Orchesella cincta
AAAAATAATGCAATTTTATACATGTGATCTCATACCTAATGTTTCCTTGTTATCATTGTCAAGTTGGCGCACCAGCATTGACATCGGATCAAAATTGGGGTCATTAAGATCAGCATCTTCTTCACTAATATCTTGAACACTTGACTCGAGGCTGAGAGAATTTAATGGCTGATTGACTGGAAGAGCAGTAATACCATCTAGCTTTGATGCAATTTGCTGCAACAATAATCCCTGAGTTTTTAACTCATCTGGTAGACCCTCTAGTGCGGATATTCGCTCACCTTGAGCGACTAACATCTGATTTAAATCATCTACTTTCACGCGAGGTCTTGTGCCCACCTTGCTCTTCTCTCCTTTTTTACTAATTGACACAACATAATTTCATTGGTTTCATGTTAAACTAACCTACTATGATATTACGAATACTATGAATTAATTTTCTAACTAATCCCATCCCAATATGCAAGACAGTAACAATAATGAAAAACAACTCACCTCATTGCTTAGCCGTCGATAGTAGTAGCAACAGCGACTGTCTTCAAACCAAATTATGCTATCAGTATCGGTGTTTTAAAACACTTAACAACTCAAACAACAATTTAATAATCCTAGTACTCAGTAAATTACTTTTGTACGCATGAAATATGAAAATAATTGATATAGTTTTAGAGTTATAATAATACACTCAAAATGTTACAACACTTCCTCCTGCGTTAGCAAGCAACTGACGAAAAACGTGGGTGCTTGTGTGGACCTTGCATGCAAGATCACGTGGATATTTTTTCATTTGTGGATTTGAACATAAACGCGCTTTCTCCTGGTTAGTTCCGCAGAGCTGGCATTAGTAAACTGTAATCCTCGAGACGAAAGAGTGAAGTAGAATTCTCATTGAGGCACAAAAAGATTGAAAGCATCGGGGTAGCAAGTGTCTAGCTAAAAATAAAGATGGGGGGTCTAAAATGAGCTGGAGAGAGAGAGAAAACGCTTCAATGAGATCGAATAATTGAAGAAACCACACCTTGGCTAAAAAAAGTATAATTTTCATTTGGAAAAAACCAAGAAGGAACGAGAGCATAATATAAGCTTCATTCCTTCATATGCTCATCTCATCATGCACATCACTTCCGATCGATGTACTTTGAATGAGCTATAACAACACATGTGAGTGTGTGAGGAAATAAAGTCTGCATTTCTTCTGTGAAGGTATTTTGTTGTACCTGTAAAAAGTCAGTCGGTAAATACTAGTTAAGGCTGTCTATTTCTTCCCCTTCTGGTCTTGTATTTGAAGCCAAAGGAGATAAGACCACATTCATTTCTTTCCCTGGGAAGATACTGTTTTACATGTTTTTATCATGAACACGATGATAATAACGTTGGCTTCTTCTTGGCTTGGGCTTTCTTTTTACTTTCATCAGCTCTCTCCCCATTTCCGCTCATATGCATGCACATACATGTATAGTGTAATGTACGCGAATGTAGTTAAAAATATCCCTTTCAAGAAAGAAAAAGCGCTACTTTCATCCTTTACATTCGATAGACTCATAAGGGGAAAGTTAGTTTAACGTAAAAAATACAATGAAATCGACATAATATTATAATCGTGACACCTTTTAGCCTTTTTCATGTGTTGGGCGGTGATTGAGAACCTCTCTGTTTTAGACTTAGTTCTTGCAATCAGGCTTTACTTTAGTTTGACATTTTTGTCCCTATTTATATATGGCCTCGGTCTTGATGATATTTAATAGTGTAAAATTGCAGCTACCCGGATTTTTGGGAGGAACAGTGCTTCCAGTCTTCTAAATAAATTGGAAGCCATTTTGTTTTGGTCGATGGGGAGATATTTCATGTGTGTATGCATGTGATGTAATATAAATTGCAGCATAACACAAAGCGTGTGTTGGGGTCTACGTATTTTGCATGCGTATATGTGTGTGGGACACTTACTAATAAAATTTTCTATTCTGATGTTGGCGGTAGGACAAGCAAACGTATGTATTAAATGTATTGATATGCGCACAAGTATCTAAGTTGGGGAACTAACTAGAAAGCAGGATCGGCCAGTGAGCGAGTGATAGATACCCGGTTTACATTGCATTTTCCCCCTTCATTTCATTTTTTTAATTCTCATTCGATTCCCTTCACGGCCTCCCCCATAAACAGACCGATCCTCCTACTGTGTTTGATTATGTAATTAGCTGGACAGTCTAACGCAGAGACGTATTACGTATGATGAGTCGTATATATTCCCTGCCGGCTCGGTCGCTATATACACCCACTGGTTCCTGTGCACAACGGTACGCGGTATCTAACTCTAGTGTATGCTCTGTGAGATGCACAAGATGCAATGGAAGAACTGGACACAACGTTGTTGTTGCTTCCGTAGCTCTCGGCAATGTTTGCTCATTGCCTTCGAGCTAAACGTTTATTGCTCTAGCGAAGCTATGTGTACATAAGTCACATAAAGTCTCTTATCTTACGTTAAAGCCATGAAAGCTTCTCCTTCACTCCACTACGAAGACTCATATTCATCAATATGCTTATCATAATCCCCAAAACATCTACATAAACTCATACCCGTCACAATGACCCCACTAGATAAGAAGCGTTGCATACGCTCTCCTCCCCCGGCGGACGAACGAAAGAAAAATTCAAGAGTGAAAATTACATACGAAAAGTGAAAGTTACACAAAAAGTGAAAGTCAATTACAAAATTGAAGTTTAAATACAAAAACTGAGAATTAAATACGAAAATTGAAAGTAAAAGTATCAGAAAAGACCATTTTAAACATAATACCCCAATTACAATTGATGAATACGATTATCATTAATAATAGCGTGACGAATACGCTGACGGATTCTACGTAACTTACTCCAGCTGATTCAAACATCTTCGAATACCAAATCTTTACCCAATTCTGCAATAACTCATTATTTTCAATTCAATTAACACTGTAAACATTATCATACGGATTCCTAGCCTTCTGTGGCACAATTTCAATATCATTTAGAATTTCAACCACAAGATTAATTAGTTCTGGAACATTATCCAATAATTGTTCAATTTACAACAGCAGTTCAACATAAATCTCATTCAATCACAAAATCAATTTAATCAGCAATATAACCTGAATCATTATCTTCCGCACGTAGGCAGGTATAAATCAATTAATATCCACAAAAGCATTACAAGCTTACAAATTTCAACATCATTTAAAGCAACGACGGCTTCCCTTTCAATATTCATATCTCAATCATCAGAATTATCATAAACCATTATAAATTCACACAATTCAATCAATAATTACAAAATCCAAATCATCAGTCATCTCAACATTATTTCTATCAGCAAAAAACACAAGTATCATCATCAAATATCATCTAAACGTTCTAGGTTCACAAAATCAAATACAAATCACAATACAAATCGAAGTCATATCATTGCACGGCAATAATACGAAAAAAAACAAAATTCTCCAAGGCAGTAATCATTTTTTATCTATTTAAAACACCAAACCCAAATTCATTCAAAACACGAAATCAAATTCTTTCAAAACGTAAAAACCAAATACTTTTCAACCACAAGCTAATTCTTTCAAATAAATCGGAACTACTTTCACGAGTAACTGAATTTTCTGTAGCGAAGACAGATCATTACGAGCGTTCAAACTTTTCTCTATACGTCATTTCTATCATTTGAAAAAGTTCACTATTTCAACATCATCATTATACTAGGTACAAAATCAACTTCAACTGAAGGAAAATCACATGTTTCTGCTTCAAAACTTCATAAACAATTAATCAAATTGACTGTCATCTCTACCGTAATTATTACGTGTTAAAGCATCCAATTATCTATGCACTAACCTCAATGTTCAAGTAATTTCGACAAAAATCGACAAAATATATATCGTTAACACCAGAAAGCTGATAATAACAGATACAATAATCATATATGAAAATACAACAACGTATCGAAATATCTCTGCAACGAAGGCAGATCTTGCTCACAAATACCAACTTCAAAATATCATTGTTTCGAAATTGACCCAAATATTGTTTCACAAAGTGAATTGGCTCAAGCTCTACAAATTATAAATATCACACGAAATTATATTTACAAAAAACACAATTATTTCACAATCAAAATACAATATCTCATTCTCTCAAACGCTTCCTCCGTGTTCACAAACAAACAAAAATTTATGGTATATCCAACGGACTCCAAAAGTTACACGTAACAAGTAGAAACTCCTCCAACACACTGCTCTTTTAGCCAAATCACATCATTCAATGGTGCTACATTTAAGTTTTCGCAACGACGGCGACATTGTGCATACGCAATACAAGTGGGACTCGGAAACCTCCCGTGACCCCATGTTCTGAAACAAAATAAGAAAACACATATCTCCACTACTCTTTCGCGTATTATTTATCCGTTTTGTTCTGCCTGAAGCCTGCTAAATCTCTGTAATTAACTGTTTTTCATGCTCTCAATTTTTTGACATTATCCAACACCTCATCGGGATCATCAACATTAAAATCAACACTTACTAATAATGTTTCAAGTCTACAATATTGCGTTCTGGGATAACCTTCCCTTTCATATCAAGTATATACGAGCGATAATTCCTTTCAAAATTCAATACGGTTCCATTCAAATCCAAAATAACTGTTGAAAAATCTTTCTGCATGTCTGTTAAATTTAAGCAACTTGTCAATAAGAAATTAAAACGTTAAATTTTTCATCTCTAATTTTTTCTTAATTTCTAACTTCGTGAGCATTCCTAAAATTCGTCTTGCGTGTAAATAATCAAACTTTTTCTGCAGATTTCCTTCTTAACCTCCACATATCTCCGTACCTGATAAAATACTATCATTTATCTCTTTGTCAACTGTAACTGTACTTCACTATCTGGTGCGTGCTACGAAGGCGCGACTTTTCTTATTTACTGACAAGATCGCAATGTAAGCGGAAATGACCCAATCTTTCACACAAAATTTTTATTACTTATTTTACACCTACTGGCTTGTTACCACGTGTTTAATTGAACATTTTCCCACAAAATTAGAACTGTTGTCATCACAATGACTTTTGATTTACCCAAATCCACAAAATACGTTATCTTAACGAAAATTAACAAACTACACTGCTACTTGAAGCCTCTTCGACTCAAATTCAACCAATACACTTGTACACACGCACAAACACACGCTGAAAATTACAAGTACATAACTATTACGTTTAATTTTGCTTTGCCCTCGGACCAATAAATCAAGATTAAGTGTCTCAAAACTACATTCAAAACAAACTTTGTCTACAAACTTTTCTTCTTCTTGTTTCCAAAATTAAATTGCTGATATACCTGTAACTTTTAACTATCATTAATATCATTGTATATAACTTTCCACCAGAACTTCCTGGTAATCGAAAATTCATTATTGCATTCAAAATGACCAAAATCCAAAAACTATGAAATAATTTACTACTTTCCTGCTTCATCGCAGCTGAAAGCACTGGAAACAAATCACAATTTCTCATTTATACCCTCATTAGCAGAATCCATCCGCATATCATTACTTAAACTAGAAGAAAATTATAAAATACTATTCTCTACATCCGCAACTGTAGTTTCGATATATTTCGAAAAGGTTTGGCTCGCATGTAAAAATTCTGATTCTGAAATGAAAGATTGATTAGGAGTGGTACCAAAGCTCCTACTCAAATCACTGACTATTCTCCGAATTTCTGTGTCTGTCTACTGTTTTACTTAAACTCATCTAATACAATTTCTGGAATACGTTAGCAAAAAAAACAAATGTAAATCCTTTGGCTCTCAAAGAGGTGATCAATCTCTCCAACAGCACTATCTTTAGATATACCTGACAAAATATCAACACAAATATACGACAACATTCCTAATTTTAATATTGCAATTACACTGCTCAATTCTATGCGACCAACGCGTACGGTTAACCTTACTGTTAGATTTGTTATCTGTAAAACGCAAAATGCACAAAATTTCAAAACCAAAAAAAATAGCCTTCCATTCATATTTACAATACTTTAGTGTCTTTCAGAATAGCTGAACTTCATACTTGCAAAAGAAATTACCCTTTCGTACCCATAAATTACCTGGCAAACGACAGTCCCCATATCCAAATCACCAGCATACATCCCACATACAGACAAAAAATATCATGATTCCCCACAGAATTATCAAGCATATTGCTCGAAGTCAAAATCTTCACTTTTACAATCCCTTTCTAACTGAATTCTTGTTTTTAAATAATTGACCTCTCTTCCTCTCTCAATACCTTACTTGTTTATGCTCAGAAAATCCCTTCATTTCCTTCATAAAATACTAATTGTAGCAAAAGCTTGAGCCTAAGCTCCCAAATAAATTCAAATACATACAAAAACGATTCATTTTCATTATTTCTTTCTTGTTTGTTCCTATTTTATATTTACTACTAGTGAACTTCACTTGGATTCGCCCGAATCCCAATATTTGTCATATTGTGTACTCAATATTCTATTTCTCTCTTACCAAAAATACTTTCATTCAAATTAAATTACAAACTGGCTTCCCTTAGCCCATAAAACCAAATAGTACAAATGTTCTCAAGTCTTTTTTCAAAATATCATAAACTCAAATATTCAAATAAACAAGCATTACTCATTCCTGCTGAGCCCAAAAAAGCAAAAGTCAACATCCCAAAAATATTCATACAAGGATACATAACGTATAGTAAAAATCAAACGTAGATAAATTAGCAGATATTCTGATTTCAGTTCAGTCGTACCCATCTATTCTTTGTTCGTACTGTCCCTAATCCTCTCAATTTAATCTATTTGTAAATCACTTAATACTGACTCTTCATTCAAATTGCTTGTCTCCGTTCGGATATGTGAATTCCCAAAAATTCTTTATCTTGTTTGCTCCCTTGTACTAATTTGCATAAATAAAACTTGTCTTGAAAAATATTTTTGTTCTACTGAAGCTAGCCTCTGTATCCGATTGCTCGAGTGTCACTACATCAACTGTCCTATTCAACTTCTCAATTGACTCAAAAGGTTATGAATTAGCATTAATTCCAACGTTCTTTTTTTTACTTCTCATGTTATCATTTCTTTTCTACCCTCAACTTCTGTCGTCTACACAATCCAAAATAAATCCCTATTAGCATTCAACATCTACAAATACTCAGACAAACCCAATCATGAAAGTAACGTGTACAAGTAGTAAATGATTTTAGCACTAATGTAAATGAAGCTTTGACCTATGGTACATAAACGATAACCTTAAATGACTTTCTTCCACATGAACAAAAATTTTTGTACGTCTCCCCAATATTAATAAGCATTCTCAGATTGTAAAGGTACAAAAATGGGCGTAATCAAAGTTAAGTTCAAAAACCTCTAGCTCAAAATCCAACAAGAATAGCAAAACCCAAAAGAATAGTAAAATCCAAGCTAACTGAATCACGAATTCCATGCATGTCTCAATTTCATTGATTGAAAATAACTAAAAAATATACTGTACTTTTGTTTGTGATACTAAGAAATACTGACAAATTTTGAAATGATTCCCGACTAACTTTTAACTGTAACGAAGACAGCAACGCGCATGTGCAACGGCGGCACTAACTCGCGTCGAAGGCGAAACTATGATTACACAATGTCACATATAAAGCATAATTGTTTGTTAGTTAGTTTGCTTACTTGAACTCGTCCTCGTAGAAACCGGTGGATAACCCAAGTTTTCAGCAATGCAAGCTGTACTCTGTTGCTCAGCGAAGAATGCTGACAATGACTTCTTTTTAACGAATTATTAGGCTGTAGGGTGGAAAGTTCATAGATTATTAATTTGCACAATCATTTATCAATAGTTAATACCATTTATCAATAGTTTTAACTGGCTACCGGTACGATTTAGCGAAAGAAACATTCCCCAAAAAAATGAAACAAAAACCAAATCCAATATAGCATGATTTTCAGCAACGGTGGCTGATTTATACAACAATTTCACTACTTTTCCCAATTTCTAATAAATTTTGACTATTTCCTCACAAAATTATGTACCTGACTCGTGAAATGGTTAGTAATTTACCTCAGCAAACATGAACCCACTCGAAATTAAATATTCCTCACATTAAAATCCAATCAAACAAAGAATTTTCACTTACATTTTCACTTGCACCAATGATTTTAGACCGAATAATGGTTTAAAAATTATATTTACTGACTTACAACCTTTTGCTGACTGTATAGATAACCAAAAAACCGAAAACCCCGAAGATCCTGTTCGTAACTGGAGGTATCGCCACATATGATGAGTCGTATATATCCCTGCCGGCTCGGTCCTATATACACCCACTGGTTCCTGTGCACAACGGTACGCGGTATCTAACTCTAGTGTATGCTCTGTGAGATGCACAAGATGCAAGGAAGAACTGGACACAACGTTGTTGTTGCTTCCGTAGCTCTCGGCGAATGTGTGCTCATTGCCTTCGAGCTATATATTTATTGCTCTAGCGAAGCTATGTGTACATAAGTCACATAAAGTCTTTCTTAACCTATGGTAAAGCCATGAAAGCTTCTCCTTTACTCCACTACGAAGACTCATATTCATCAATATGCTTACCATAATCCCCAAAACATCTACATAAACTCATACCCGTCACATACGTATACGCTTGTTATTATAGCTCAATGGTCTAACGCAAGGTCCAAAACCGCCATTGTTCCTGTCAGAAATTAAGGTATTATTGCAATTTTTAAGTGCAGTTGCCCAGAATTTTTTTTTAACTACTTGCAAACAATAGCTTTTGATTTTGTTCATGCATAATGCACACTGGTGTAGTTTTTCAATATTCCTATGTAATTCTATTACATTCCTTCCTGCATTTAGTTTCAGCAACGGCAGCAACAAAAATTGTCTCCATTTTACTTACCATGCAAGCAAAACATTTTTACCCTTCTCCGTAATGAACTTTGGTATAGTTCAACTCAGAGGCAATTACTTAGTCACTCAGATTCGATATAACAACCATCATATATATTCCTTTCTATACCCGTCCAAGCCGAAAGTCAAGTTGACTTTTCCTTTCCATCTATTACAAAGACAAACCTGGTCTGGTCTTGCTCTCAACAAACAAGCAATAACTCTGGCCGCTCCAAGGCTCGGCCGATCGCTCTGATTAACTAGGCACATTTAAACTTCTTGTGCATATGGTTGGACTAAACGGGAGAGAGTGCTTGAGCGATCTTTCCCATTTTTCTACGCACTGGTCACATTGGCAGGACTTGCTCAACTGTCTCATCGCCCATTGCAATGTCGAGTCGACTGCATCATGGCTATTGCTTAGCTTTCCATTTTATCTGCTTAAAAGTCAAGTGAACTCTCAGCTTTTTACCTCGCTCACTCATATAGGGATGTATGCTGGCCTAAGAGGAGGAGAAAAATCGACAAAAAAGTAATACAGGAACCTGCCCGACACACAAGCTTGGTGGTGTTCCCATTGGAATGTAGAATGTGATTGCTTTCCTTAATAGCAGGCAACTATGTACACCATCATCATGATCATCATCGTGGTATACGAAGCTGGAGAGAAATGTTTGCCTAGGCCAAGCTCAGCTCTACTCTGTATAAATATATGAGGCTACTTTTCATTTCGTTGTTTTGTACTATTACTATTTCTCTTGTGCATGGTGTCATTGCCATAATAAGCGTTTTTGTTAGAGAAGAGTAAAAGAGGAAATGCCAAAACCAAAGAAAGAAAAGACTTTTAGAAAAAAGAAAGCGGAGCGATGTCTTTTCTTCTACGTAGTTTGTTTATTTCTTGGGGTCGATAAATAATTGCCTTGGTGGTCCTCGCTCACTCTTTTCTGATTGCAAGTCTTTATATGACCGACCAGACCGAGAAGAATACCGTATTGTACGAGCAATAAAGCTAAAACGGAAAATAGCAGAAATGACTGTTCGTGTTCGGTGTGTATACATACTCTGTATACTAATACGTATATTTTTCTCAACACCATTTTTCGTAGGTCCCGTTGTAGTTTTTCTCACGCAAAGTTATATGCAGTGCGTTTTATTAACGAAATATAACGTATATGCAAAGATATATTATGGAATTGGTACACGGAATGGTCATGGACTGGAAAATGAACGTTCTGGAGTATCTGTCGTGGACAAAGATATGAAATCTGTTGTAATCTCAAACGCTAACACCAAGTAGTACAACTGTTAGTTACTGTTCATACTGCTTCTTCGGCCTTGTATTTTTCATAAGGAACTCTAGGAAACATTTTTGTTTTCTTGAATTTGCCCTTCTAAATTGTCAATGAAGCAAACCATATCTCGAAGAAAAATAAGGTAGCAATGAGATTCGGATGGGTGTCCTATACGACCCATCCACCAGCATATCACACCGATTCCTTTCACCTCTTTTCATTCTGCATATCATCATCAGGATTATGAGCGCGTACCTTTACAAGTTTCCCTTTTGTGGACAATTAGGTCAGACTCGACTATCTCCCGGCAGTAGGTGACCGGTCCACCTACCAGGTCACCTACCAGGTCACCTACCAGTACCTACCAGTCACCTACCAGTCACCTACCAGTCACTACCAGTCCACCTACCAGCTACGGGTCACCTACCAATTTTTTTTACAGAAAATGCCGAAAAACGTACTATAGTATATTACAAATGACTGTACGCATCATATATCACTCAAAACGTAGAAATAAATCATGTTACGAATCTTTGACAGGTTGACAGGTTTGGAGGTAAATGACTTTCTTTACAACGATACTTCTGTTGTTTTGTACCATGAGTCTTTTGGCACACGTCGCATTTATGATCTTTGACTGTTTTTCGCTTGCGAGATAATGCCCCTCTTGCAACCGCCTCTGCATGGCCTTGTTCTCCAATGGCTTCAAATATTTCACGGTCATCATCAACTTCCGCTTCCATCCCCCAATTCCCATTCGGCAAAGGTTCTATTCCGTTCAAAACTACCACGTTACTGGACCGCGAGTAGAGGGGTTGCTGATTTGTGATAACCGGTTCGCAAGGGGGTCCTTGACAAGACCTTCTTTCCTCATCATCTCTCTCCAACCTGGCATTGTTATCATTGCTCCTTCCCAATTGATCATCTCTCATTGTGATCCATTGCAATTGATCATCCCCACGAAATATCTCATTGCGCCTTCCCAATTGATCATCCCCACGAAATATCTCATTGTTCCTTCCCAATTGATCATCCCCACGAAATATCTCATTGTTCCTTCCCTCCCCATGAAATATCTCATTGCTCATTCCCAATTGATCCTCCCCACGGAATCTCCCGTAGCTCCTTCCAAATTGATCATCCCCACGGAATCTCCCGCAGCTCCTTCCAAATTGATTCTCCCCATGGAATCTCCCGCAGCTCCTTATTACTTCATTGTCCCCACAGAATCGCTCACGTTTCCGTCCCAATTGATCCTCCCAACGGAATCTCCCGTAGCTTCTTCCTAATTGATCCTCCCTAGAGAATCTCCCGCAGCTCCTTCCAACTTGATCGTTCCAACAAAATGTCGCAGGGTTCCTCCCAAATGAATCCTCCTCACAAAATATCTCGTTTCTCCTGCCAAGTTGACTATCCCCATAGAATTTCCCATGGCTCCTTCCCAATTCGTGCATACTCCTCCCTTGATCCTCACCTTGGAAAAACTCACGACCACGGTGTTGGTTGTTCACAAAATGATCTCTCCCACAGCGGAGGCTGTCACCGTTAACTCCAAACTGATCCTCGCTCATGGATCCACCAGCGCGTCTCCGGATTTGCTCTCTACCATGGACTTGATAATAATGTCTTCCCATTCTATCTTCTCCTTGAAAGCCACTTGAGGCACCTTCTGGATCACCAAGTTGAGAACCAAAAGATTCAAATTCTACACGATCCGTGCACCAAATGCATTGTAAACTGTTTGGGCTTGCTCATTTACATCTGAGTCAATCTCGCCGCATTCCGTTCGGCCCCCAACAGGAAGATTTTGACGACCTTCAGGTTCAACACGTCGTATTTCTAATTCATCCTCACTGGCTGATGCATTCTCGTCGTCTTCGTGGCCAACATGGTTATCACCACTCTGAGCATCCTCGTCATGGAAATCTGAATGCGTATTAAACCCAGGGCTTTCCACAGGTCTACTTATGCCAAGAGGGTTCTGAGGCGATTCATTTTGAGTTCCGACATGCTGGATACTTTGAGCTAGATTGGACCCCTCCGGGTCATCCAATGGAACCGCAAATGCTTCAATTTCGTTCCGATTTCCGATACCCATTCTGGAATGGGGTTCTATAAACCGAACTTCACCAGTGGACGATTGGTCCGGTACACCATTCCAAATACCCTTAACAGGTGTAGTCACTACACACCCTTTCAAAATCTTTCTACTCACAGCGTTGCAGGCTGGACAAATGTACGAAGGAGCGTTTGGGTATCCACGCAAACATTCATTGTGAATCCAATGACTTCCACACGAATCCAAGTCCAATCGAAGTATGTTTCCGCTCAAACCTTTGTTACAAAGGGAGCAGCTCAAACGCTGATTATCTGCCATTTATGCCAAGACGATTTTCGTTTCGGGCTCAGTCAAATTTGCAAAACTAACAAAAAGTATCAAATAATTTTATCAAGCCGTAATGAACAGATTTCATCAATTTTATCTATGTAAATAATTACCAAGTATTGCATTCGTTACCGTCCAACTCCAAAATTCACCAACAGCGAGAAAATACAGCAGCAGTTATTACTGCACTTGTGTAACGCAGGTGGATTGATTGTAAACCGGGGATTATGGCCTAAAAAGCTGCAGAAAGTTCTTCTGGTGTTTGGTAACGTATGTGAGAAAAAGCGTACGGACAATACCACAGCTGACTGCTCTGTTTGTTCAAAAACGTAGCGGGAACTGGATAAAGGACCAAAACACCAAATAAGCTGCTCTGTGCTTGGAACCTTTTTTAATTCTGAATTTTACAAATGATTAGAACAATAAAAATTGCATAAACATTCGCAGCAACGACTACATGTGTTTGGTCCTTATCAGTTCCCGTATTTGTAACAAACAGCCAGCAGTCAGCTGTGGTATTGTCCGTACGCTTTTTCTCACATACGTTACCAAACACCAGAAGAACTTTCTGCAGCTTTTTAGGCCATAATCCCCGGTTTACAATCAATCCACCTGCGTTACACAAGTGCAGTAATAACTGCTGCTGTATTTTTTCTCGCTGTTGGCTGAATTTTGGAGTTGGACGGTAACGAATGCAATACTTGGTAATTATTACATAGATAAAATTGATGAAATCTGTTCATTACGGCTTGATCAAATTATTTTGATACTTTTTGTTAGTTTTGCAAATTTGACTGAGCCCGAAACGAAAATCGTCTTGGCATAAATGGCAGATAATCAGCGTTTGAGCTGCTCCCTTTGTAACAAAGGTTTGAGCGGAAACATACTTCGATTGGACTTGGATTCGTGTGGAAGTCATTGAATTCACAATGAATGTTTGCGTGGATACCAAACGCTCCTTCGCTACATTTGTCCAGCCTGCAACGCTGTGAGTAGAAGATTTTGAAAGGGTGTGTGTAGTGACTACACTTGTTAAGGGTATTTGGCAATGGGTACCGGACCAATCGTCCACTGGTGAAGTTCGGTTTATAGAACCCCATTCCAGAATGGGTATCGGAAATCGCGAACGAAATTGGAAGCATTGCGGTTCCATTGGGATGACCCGGAGGAGTCCAATCTAGCTCAAGTATCCAGCATGTCGGAACTCAAAATGAATCGCCTTCAGAACCCTCTTGGCATAAGTAGACCTGTGGAAAGCCCTGGGTTTAATACGCATTCAGATTTCCATGACGAGGATGCTCAGAGTGGTGATAACCATGTTGCCACGAATAGCGACGAGAATGCATCAGCCAGTGAGGATGAATTTAGAAGTACGACGTGTTGAACCTGAAGGTCGTCAAAATCTTCCTGTTGGGGGCGAACGGAATGCGGCGAGCGAGATTGACTCAGATGTAAATGAGCAAGCCCAAACAGTTTACAATGCATTTAGTGGCAGCGGATCGGGTGTAGACGAATTTGAATCTTTTGGTTCTCAACTTGGTGATCCAGAAGGGTGCCTCAAGTGGACTTTCAAGGAGAAGATAGAATGGGAAGACATTTATTATCAAGTCCATGGTAGAGAGCAAATCCGCGAGAGCGCGCTGGTGGATCATGAGCGGGATCAGTTGGAGTAACGGTGACAGCCTCCCGCTGGGCGAGCAGATCATTTTTCGTGAACAACCAACACCGTGGTTCGCTGAAGTTTTTCCAAGGTGAGGATCAAGGGAGGGAGTATGCACGACCTGCGGAAGGAGCCATGGGAAATTCTATGCGGGTATCAACTTGGCCAGCGAGAAACGCCAGAATATTTTGTGAGGAGGATCATTTGGGAGGAACCCAGCAGCGACATTTTTGTTGCGAAGTTGGAATGACAACGCATCGGGAGCATTCTATCGGCGAGAATCAATCTGCGGAAGTAGAAATGAGACTATTTCGTGAGGATGATGAAGTAGAAGAAGCTACGGGAGATTCATGCAGGAGGACCAATTGGAAAGGCAGCTACGGCCGAGACTTCCGTGCGGTGAGGCATCAATTTCGGAAAAGGAGCCTTACGGGCAGATTCCGTTGGTGGAGGATCAATTGGCGACGGCAACGTGAGCGCGATTTCTGTCGGGGACAATGAAGGTAATGCAGGAGCTGCGCGGAGAGATTCCGTGCTGCGGACAATCAATTTGGAAGTGAGCTGCGGGAGCTTCCGGGGATGATCATTGGGAAGGAGCTACGGAGATTCCGCTGGGGAGGTTCAATTGGGAATGAGCAATGAGATATTTCATGGGGGAGGGAACGAACAATGAGATATTTCGTGGGGATGATCAATTTGGCGAAGGAAACAATGAGCATATTTCGTGGGATGATCAATTGGGAAGGAGCAATGAGAGACAAAGTAACAATGCCAGGTTGGAGAGAGATGATGAGGAAAGAAGGTCTTGTCAAGGACCCCCTTTGCGAACCGGTTTTATCACAAATCAGCAACCCTCTACTCGCGGTCCAGTAACGTGTATTTTGAACGATATAGAACCTTTGCCCCGAATGGGAATTGGGGATGGAAGCGGAAGTTGATGATGACGTGAAAAATTTGAAACCATTGGAGAACAAGGCCATGCAGAGGCGGTTGCAAGAGGGGCATTATCTCGCAAGCGAAAAACAGTCAAAGATCAAAATGCGACGTGTGCCAAAAGACTCATGGTACAAAACAACAGAAGTATCGTTGTAAAGAAATTCATTTACCTCCAAAATCCTTCCATGTCCGATCCCAGGCTGCAAAAACACATTCAGCAGACCGGATAACGTTGCAACCCACATTAAAAAAATGCATAAACGATAAGTATTTCAATTTACTCAGTTTATAACCATATTGCATTGATCAATACTTCAGACGATA
>LJIJ01004235.1:0-15543 GCA_001718145.1 Orchesella cincta
AGTTGTAAATATCAGGACTGCCATACTATGCTACAAACAACAACCAGGACTTTTTAAGTCTTTGTGTTTTAAGGAAATCTTAATGTTAGTCTTTTTAAGAAACAAATAAAGTAATGACAAATTCATTAAAATTTTACAACATACTTTTTAGTTCATAATCGTCCCATTTAATTCACAATACACATGAAAAATTACATACTGTTTATAAGCGTGTCTATATTGAACACAAGCAAATGTAAATCAAAGACTGTAAACTGACAAATATGTGAGCGATAATACAATACGTTTTATTATCTAACTGAAATTCTACGGCGTTTCAAGAAAACTGGCAAAGTCCTATGAGAATACTCATTCTAGTTTTTAGTACGTATCGAAATCGTTTCCTCTTAGATGGAACTGCGGAAACTCCAGCTACGGAAACTTGAACTGAAAACGAGTCTCCAGCGCGGTATTGTCATCAGCAAAATCTCAGATCAAATCGGAAAGAATAATTAGTTCACATGAACCAGAAACGAAGCACGAGCTTTCCTTGCGTGAGCAGCGTAATGACATTTTAATCATTTATTTCATCTTCATCATCCACAACCAGAAATATGCTATTATGATGAATGTCTATTGCGCTTGCATAAATTTTACATCAAAGCTGAGCACTTCCAGCGTTTCGGAAAAGCATCTAATGAGCTTGACCGGGTCCCCAAATTCTTTCATCGGAAATTCTGGCAACTGTGTTCCTCTCAAGCCATCTACCCGCACTTGCTCAACATTTGCCTGCCTCCAGATTTGGGTACCTATCCATTAGCATATTTGAAACCCAGTTTAGGATTAAAAAAGCAAATTGCAGAAGACCCATTTGTTGAATCTTATATCTGCCTATTTTTTCTCTGATGTTCTTTTCTGTGGATTGAAAAAAAGAACACGTCAATAAACCCATTGTTGCGTGAGCTATTAACGTGCCAGTTGCTATGAATTTCCAATATAAAAACTCACCTTCTACTTCTCAGAATCATGATTATTCTTTGCATTGATTTGCTGTGTTTATGAATATGAGAGACTTTTCATGGCTACATTGCAAAAAATATATGTTGGACCATGCATTCTTTCAGGTAGCAGTAAAGCTCTTCACAGGAACTAGTCATAAAAATATCCTTGTAAAGAGTGTGAAGAAAATTTTCATGTATAAATGACAGTGACGTCTTAAAAAATTAAGCTACCTTGCACTCAAATCAAGCATCCACGATATAGTTAAATGTGAATTTTTTTGAAGTAAAGCATAAACAGTTTTTTCAAATAGCGTAAGTTAACGTATTGTATTGTCCAGAAATGGATCGTTCTTGAAAAGATCTAAGTTTTGCGTCAAAATAAATATTGTACCTAGCCAAGACCATAACTGCTGCCATACCAAAAGACCTCACGCACCTTTCCATAATTGCAGGAGCATTGTCAAAACAAACTATGATAAACGTTCAAAAAGTATTTTATTTGGGTTTTTTATTTGAAAACAGATAGTACTCCATGAATAACAATTCTATTTCAATACTTGGGCTACAGCTGCATGCACATAAACAGAAGTCCCCGTCATATGAATATTTAACATGATGATTATGATATGTACCGACAATGCATGTGATTTCTGTTTTTAGTAAAATGTGGAATCGCGGTACTTGAGAAAACAAGATGATTGAGAAGGGACGAACAAGCCTCAGCACCAAATGAAAGACTCAAGCAATAAATAAATATGTACCTGGTTTGGTAATAAGAATGAGTAGAATATCTATTGAAGAAAATACGCTAGCGAGTTTATAGCAGAATTAGGATGGGACCTTTTCGTTAGAAATCATGGAGAGGAATCCTTGTGAATACACAGCACATGGTTTGTTACGGTCATTTCGGGAGTCTGTTTGCAAACAAAATTGTTCAGTTGGCTTCATTTCATTCTTGACAGTGGTAAGGTCAGGCAGGTGCTTCTAAATCTCAACGACGCGTTTCATGCGTGATGCCGTATGCCCCATGCTTTGTGTTGTGCGGCGCGAAGATTTTGGAGAATCTTATTGGACAATACTTCTTGGT
Organism: Orchesella cincta; assembly: GCA_001718145.1. NCBI lineage: Eukaryota > Metazoa > Arthropoda > Collembola > Entomobryomorpha > Orchesellidae > Orchesella > Orchesella cincta. Next base: position 2,068 of record LJIJ01004235.1, read on the forward strand.
GCAAATTTTTTGTCCAATCAGGCCAATGACAAAACCTGGGCATACGGGCATCACGCCATGAAACGCCGTTCGAGATTTAGAAGCACCTGCCCTGGGTAAGGTACACATTGTATTGACGCAGCACTTATCTATCTATCAACCGACCAAACAAAAATCCATATTTAAAACACTTAAAAGCCATACCGTACTAACCCTTTGACTTCAGTTACAAATTGAGAAAACAAAGAAGAAATGAGGAATAAAAAGTTTCATTTTAAATACACAGGAAACCCTTTATTGACACTTTCAACTAATATCTACGTGACGGTTAATACAAAACGGACAGATTGTGAAAAAATAACCTCACATAAGTGCACGTTGGAAAAGAAGTGCTTGTGAGTTATCAGTATTGTTCTTAAGGTCTAACTTAACTCTCCGATTTTCGTGTTGTTCATCATCTGGAAGTAAACTACTACACTACTAAAGTGAATTCATTTACTCAAACAACTTTTTATTCACATTTAATCCATATTTTTAAATTAACGACAAATGGAAAAACACTGTTGGTGACAGTTTTAAATGCCAAATTGTGAAACCACATTGAAAAACAAGCGTTACCTGGCTTCCCATATGAAAATTCACAATGGAACAAAAACTCATGCTTGCCCCTTCTGCGACAAGCATTTCTCCACATGCGGGATCTCAGATATCACATCCGGACTCATTTAAATGAAAAGCCGTACGTGTGCCCAAAGTGTCCTAATTCCTTCAGGCATGCAAGTAGTTTAAAATATCATGAAAGAACCCACCTTCCCCAACGTCCTTATTCTTGTGATTTGTGTGAGAAATCATTTTTAAACCTGGGAGTCTCAAAGTTCACATTGGGCCACCTGGAAGAAAAGCCTTACAAATGTGAATCATGTGGCAAACGATACAAAACCCGCCACGGGCTTCGGCTACATCAAAATCAAAACATGGTCACGGCCTCCACAACAATTTGAATGTGATGTTTGCCACAAAAATATATTCAAAATACGGTCTTCTGCCACATGTCACACTGGAGATACGTCATTTCAGTGTCGAATTTGTGAAAAAGTTTCCCTACTAATAGTTCACTCACATCACATTCGAGTTCATACGAATGAAAAACCTTACAAGTGCATCAGTGCCCTTCAGCATTCTCACAATCAGGTACCCTCAAAAGCACGTTCGCTACGTGCACAATGGTGAAAAACAAGGAAGCGACATAGCTGCTTTTTTTGCATTTATAAAGCAAACAATACCACATCTCGACAAACATATTCGTCAACACACTCATGAGAAACCGTACTTTTGAATGGAATGCGATGCATCATTTGTTCAAGCGGGGCTTCAACGTCATAAATTAATTCACTCAGACTCAGGAGCTAAGCCATTTTCTTGCTCTCAGTGCTCACAATCTTATGCAAGTAAGGCTTACTTGCAGCACCATGATCAAGTTGTGCACGAAAAGGTTGAATGAGGAGATTTTTTGTGCAGTTTGTCAGAAATCTTTTACCACAGGCAAAGTTGGAATGCCACATGAGAATCCACACAAATGAGAGACCTTTCGGTGTCCAAGTGTCCACTAGCTTTTGAGCCCGATTCTCTCAACCTCCATTTGAGGGTCAAACACAATGTGGATAAAAGGAGGAAGACAACATCATGCTTGTTTTGTGACTGGACTGGAACAAAACTTCAATGAACTTCAAGATCATTTGCTTCGCAATCACATTCACGAAAGAGCTGCTTTTTGCTCCGAATGTGATAAAAGTTTTTCAATGAAGCGTCTCAAAGCACCAATTAATTCATTCTGGTGCGAGCCGTGTGTCCTGTGAGATGCTCAAAGACATTTTCCCGAAGGAATAATATGCTAGCTCATTTCCGCAAGGCGCATGTACCTCAAACCGTTTAAAAATATTACATGTGAAAGGTAAAGCTAAAGATTTCATTTTACAACAGTTTATAATATTATATCATTTGCAAGTTTTGTTATTATAAAAAAGAAAGCTAATAATTATTAACTATCATCATTTGTCATGTTTGGTGTTATATGTTTCAGGATCTGGATTCAAGAGCTGGTTTGTGTTAGATTTAAACGTAAGTCGTTCATCAAAATTGATTTAGTTTATGCTGCCAACCATCATCGGAATCTGAATCAGTTGTAAATACCAGGACTAGGATACTATGTACAAATAAAACCACCCATGCACGACTTTCCAACAAATCTACATTACCAGAAGAACTCGCCGAAGACTCGAATCTCAACCAAGAACGAAAGTCTCGAGACACAACTCTTTAACCCAAGGGGGAGAACACTCAAAAATAAATTCTGTGACATCGGCTTAATCCTTCTCATGGTAGAACAACTTCTGACCCCTTTGGGAGTACACATTCGTACGAAACGGTGCCAAACAGTGTACTGGACTATATATGGGTAGCTCCTGAGCTATGCTCCAAAGTAAACGACATTACCGTGGAAGAACTTAGTGCGTCTGACCACCAAACAATTTCTGCCATACTTGAATGGCCATCGTCTAATCCACTACACCTCCGTAGGACAGTGTGCTGTCCGGGACAAGTAGTTACCACCAAGTTTCGATGGTTACCAGAAAAAGCCAATGAATTTACAAAGTGTCTGCTAGATTCTTCCTCCGAAATTGATCTAAACGGAACCTCATCCGAATTGTATTCAACTTTAAAGCAAGCCAATAGCAAGAGACAGCAAAGTTCGTTTAGATCAATTTCAGGAGGGAAGATCTAGCATACAACTTTTGTAATTCATTGGCTTTTTCTGGTAACCATCGAAACTTGGTGGTAACTACTTGTCCCGGACAGCACACTGTCCTACGGAGGTGTAGTGGATTAGACGATGGCCATTCAAGTATGGCAGAAATTGGTTGGTGGTCAGACGCACTAAGTTCTTCCACGGTAAAGTCGTTTACTTTGGAGCATAGCTCAGGAGCTACCCATATATAGTCCAGTACACTGTTTGCACCGTTTCGTACGAATGTGTACTCCCCAAAGGGGTCAGAAGTTGTTCTACCATTGAGAAGGATTAAGCCGATGTCACAGAATTTATTTTTGAGTGTTCTCCCCCTTGGGTTAAGAGTTGTGTCTCGAGACTTTCGTTCTTGGTTGAGATTCGAGTCTTCGGCGAGTTCTTCTGGTAATGTAGATTTGTTGGAAAGTCGTGCATGGGTGGTTTTATTTGTACATAGTATCCTAGTCCTGGTATTTACAACTGATTCAGATTCCGATGATGGTTGGCAGCATAAACTAAAATCAATTTTGATGAACGACTTACGTTTAAATCTAACACAAACCAGCTCTTGAAATCCAGATCCTGAAACATATAACAACCAAACATGACAAATGATGATAGTTAATAATTATTAGCTTTCTTTTTTATAACAACAAAACTAGCAAATTGATATAATATATAAACTGTTGTAAAGCTGAAATCTTTACTTTACCTTTCACATGTAATATTTTTAAACGGTTTGAGGTACATGCGCCTTGCGGAAATGAGCTAGCATATTATTCCTTCGGGAAAATGTTTTTGAGCATCCCTCACAGGACACACGGCTCACAGAATGAATTAATTGGTGGCTTTGGAGACACTTCATACTGACAAAACTTTTATCACATTCGGAGCAAAAATTAGCTCTTTCATGAATGTGATTGCGAAGCAAATGATCTTGATATTCATTGAATTTTGTTCCAGCCCAGTCACAAAACAAGCATGATGTTGTCTTCCTCCTTTTATCCACATCGTGTTTGACCCTCAAATGGAGATTGAGCGAATCGGGTCTCTTAAAAGCCAGTGGACACTTGGTACACCGATAAGGTCTCTCATTTGTGTGGATTCTCATGTGGCATTCCAACCTTCTGCCTGTGGTAAAAGATTTCTGACAAACTGCACAAACAAATCTCCGCATATCAATCTTTTCGTGCACAACTTGAATATGGTGCTGCAAGCAAGCCTTACTTGCATAAGATTGTGAGCACTGTGAGCAAGAAAATGGCTTAACCCCTAAGTGAACTAATTTATGACGTTGAAGTCCACTCGCTTGAACAAAGGATGCATCGCATTCCATGCAAAAGTACGGTTTCTCATGAGTGTGTCGACGAATATGTTTGTCGAGATCGTGGTATTGTTTAGCTTTATAATTGCAAAACAAGCAGCTATGTTGCCTTTCTTGTTTTTCACCATTGTGCACGTAGCGAACGTGCCTTTTGAGGGTACCTGATATTGAGAACGCTGAAGGGCACTGTATGCACTTGTAAGGTTTTTCATTCGTATGAACTCGAATGTGAATGTCGAGCGAACCATTAGTAGGGAAACGTTTTTCACAAATTCGACACTGAAATGACGTATCTCCAGTGTGACTTTTTATGTGGCAGTCAAGACCGTATTTTGAAATATATTTATTGTGGCAAACATCACATTCAAATTGTTGTGGAGGGCCGTGACCATGTTTTGATTGTTGATGTAGCTGATGCCCAAGGCGGGTTTTGTATCTTTTGCTACATGATTCACATTTGTAAGGCTTTTCTTCCAGGTGGGACCCAATGTGAACTTTGAGATTCCCAGCAGATAAAAATGATTTATCACACAAACCGCAGAAATGAGGACGTTGGGAAAGGTGTGTTCTTTCATGATAATTCAAACCACTTGCCTTCCTAAAGGAATCAGGACACTTTGGGCACTCGTACGGCTTTTCATTCAAATGAGTCCGGATGTGATCCCTAAGACCCCGCAAGTGGAGAAATGCTTTGTCGCAGAAGGGACAAGCACGGGACTTTGTTTCATTGTGAATTTTCATGTGGCACGCTAGGTTACGCTTGGAATAAAATGTTCTCTCACATAGCTGACACTCCACGCGGTAACCAACTGTGTTTTCCATTTTTGTTTTAAATTTTGAAAACTGTATTAAATGTGAATAATAAATTGTTAAAATGAATGAAGATACTTCAGTAATGCAACCTCACTAGTTCACTTGCAGACACCAACACGAAAGTGGTTGAGTTAAGTTGGACTTCTAGAATGACAAACGGTATATTCACGACAACCTTTTACTCAGTTTGTTATAGCTCCTCACTCTGCGTCAGCTGTACATTCACAACAATTCCACTCCAATGATTAAGTACAAGTTTTGTGTAGGCTGCTAGTAGCATTTGGTACCTAAAAAGAACCACGGTCTTACCTATAATTCACAAGCACTTCCATTCCCTTTTTTAACAGGCATTTACGTGAGGTTATTTTTTATACAACATGTCCGTTTTATTTCACAGTCACGTAGATATTAGTTGAAAGTGTTAAAAATAGAATTTTATTTGTAAACTGAACCTTTTTACTCCCCATTTCTTTTTTAGTTTCCCATTTTGTAACACAACGCAATGTAGGACGGCATAGCTTTTTAAGTGTTTTGATACCAAAAATTGAGTTTTGTTGGGTCGGAAAGATAGATAAATGCTGCGTAAATACGATGTGTACCTCAAGACTGTCAAGAATGGAATAAAGCCAAATGAACAATTTTGTTTTCAATCAAACCTACAAAATGACAGTAACAATCTATGGGCTGCGTATTCACAATCACTCATCGGTATGATTTCTAAGGACAAGTATCCTGTATCCTGTTTCAGTGATACACTTAAGTACAAGCATTTTTCTTCATTAGACATTCTACATATTCTTATTATCAAACCAGGTACATGTTTATTTATTGCTATCATCTTTCATTTAGCGTTGAGGCTACATCGTCCCTCTTGAATCATCTTTTTTCTCAAGTATTGAGATTCCACGTTAAAAACAGAAATCACATGTATTGACGATACATATCATCATGTTAAATATTTATATGACGGGAGCGTATGCTCATGTTCATGCAGCCGTAGCGGAGGTATTAAAAATAGAATTGTTGCTCTATGGAGTATTCTATCGATTTTCAAATAAAAAAGGCCCAGATGGTTTAAAATAGTTTTTGAACGTTTTTCATAAATCATTTTGTTTACTCCTGCAATTATCGAAAAGTTCAAGACGCCACTTAGGTATGGAAGCAGTTGTAGTATTATCTAGGCATGTATACGCGGAGAAGATTTCCCCGAACTTATCCACCTCCTTGAACTTGTGATTTCCAAGATATTGTGGGTCTTGATAATACACTTGAGAGTGAAAGCACGTACGCAAAATTAGCCGTCCAGTAAGGAATACAATCAATCAAAAGCCTTTCCAATTTTGACCTGTGAATCACAATTTGACTCGGCAAAAGAAACGTACTGGATATGCTCCCAAATCTGGAGAATCCAAAGGCTGAGCAAGTGCAGGTATTGGTATATGACTGGAGACGAACTAACTTGCCGGAATTTCCGCAGCAAAAGCCAAAACGATTCACATTGGGACCCCCATATTGATTGCCAAGAGGGCTCAAAGGAATTTAAGGACCCAGTCAAGCTCATTAGATGCTTTTCCGAAACGATTTGAAGTTCTCAGCTTGGATGTAAAACATTATGCAAGCGCAGGATACTTGCTACGATCCGAGTTCTGTTCTTGTTTTAGCAACCAATCTATAAAATTCTGCATTTTCAAATTTTTAATGCAATGCATTAAACATTTTTTGCAGTTGAACACATGAATTAATTGTACGTCAGCATTGCAGATGAATTTATTCACTGTAACAGACAGACAAAATCTGAGTTCCCCAAATGTTTCTTGGCAATTATTTTTTTCCATTCTAAGGCAGAAAGACGTACTTTGCGGCACCCAGTTCAAAAACAGTAAGCATATCGGGGACTACTTCTAGAGCAGAATCTTGTTTCTATATAGGATAAATTTATGATTATCACTAAAATTACAGTTATTGCCAGCTTCCCTTGCGAAACCGACATTTAATTTATTTATGTGTTAAGCCAATAAATTGCATTGCAAGAAAAATCTTGAAGTGTATAATTTGATAATTTCGTTTCTTGGAACAAGCATCGGACTTCCCCTTTGTCGCACTTGGTATTTTTATGCAATTTCCTTGAATATTAAAACTCCATAAAACCAAAATTTAAGGGCCAATTCGACCCCATACTTCACACGTTATTTCTAGCAAATAGTATTGTGCGTGCAACATTTCATCCAAATCGGAGCTAAGCTAACCTCGGTGGTTCCTCGTGAGTTGGAAATGATATTTGAGTCTTTCTGGACGCGTATTCCAATCTCTGTGGAAATGATTTTAATAATGACTGAAACCGGAATGAATCTCCCCTATGCCAGTTTTTTTTAAATGAACGTATTGTAGTACCGCTCACATACTTGTTACTGTTTACACCCTATGATTTAGATTTGGGTGTTGTGCGTGTGTTCCACATTGAAACGCTTATAAACGTTATGTAAATTTTCATGTGTATTATGAATTAAATGGAACGATTGTAAACTACAAAAAATATTGTCAAACTTTAATAAATGTGTGATTACATTATTCTATTTTTATAGAAAATACTAACATTAAGGTTCTTCAAGAGCACTTGGTTTTATAAGTATGTACATAGTGTCCTGATCGTGATATTTACAACTGATTCAGTTTCCAATGACGGTTGGCAGCATAAACTAAATTTGATTGTGATGAACGACCTACGTTAAAACCTCCCACAATCCAGCTCCAGAGACTGAAACATATAACATTCCAACATGAAAAATCCAAAACGGTAATAATTAGGAGCTTTCTCTTTGGTATAATAACAAAACTTGCAAATTGATAAATATGAAATTGATATTTAGACATTTAGCTTACCTTTCACATGTAATATTTGTAAACAGTTTTTAGACGGTTTGAGGTACATGCATCTTGCGGAAATGAGCTAGCATAGTATACCTTCGGGAAAATGTCTTTGAGCAAACGTCACATGACACACGTTTCACACCAGAATGCATTAATTGGTGACGTTTGAGACAACTTTTATTGACAAAGCTTTTATCACATTCTGAGCAAAAATCAGCTCTTTCAGGAATGTGATTGCGAAGCAAATGACTTTGAAGTTCGTTGAAGTTAATCCCAGCCCATTCACAAAACAAGCATGATGTTGTCTTCTTCCTTTTATTCACATTGTGTTTAAACCTCAGATGGAGGTTGAGAGAAATGGAACTCATGAAAGCTAGTGGACACTTGGAACACCGATAAGGTCTCTCATTTGTGTGAATTCTCATGTGGCATTCCAACATTGTGCTTTTGGTAAATGATTTTTGACAAACTGCACAAAAAAATCTCCTGTTTTCATGAACAACTTGAATATGGTGCTGCAAGTAAGCCTTACTCGTATAAGATTGTGAGCACTGGGGAGCAAGAGAATGGCTTAGCTCCAGAGTGAAATAATCAAGGTGGCAAAATAAAAGTATTTTAAATGCATTTATTTAAAATAAGTATTTAAAATACTTTTTTTATTTAGTATTTTCATTTTTTATTTGAGCAAGTTGATTTATTTAAAATACTTATTTATTTGGAGCATTGTCACTATTTTGTATTTAAAATAGAAAATACATTTTTTCAGAAGAATTTTTAAAGTATGCAATACTTTACACGATTCCTGCACGTTTCTTGCGAAAACGTAATGGAATACGTATATGCATCTGCGTTTTCTGAAGAAAAATACTATTTACCAAGATCTATTGGAATTTGTTAGGTCTTCCAGGCTCTCCTAGTTACACTTTGCATTAGGAAGGGACCCCAAAAACGGAACTGCACTTGCTATGAAACTAAAGAAATTCTTTTTTTTGGGGTTAAGTTGCTTTCAGATAAATAAACAATTTTTCATCCCCTTTTTGGGACTTGATCCCACACAAAAATTTAATCATGAATTTGAATGGATTTTGATATTTACCATTATGCCAACTCCGTTTTGTATATGTTAGTTTAGATTTAGTTTCTGTTTTTGGTGTCATATTTGAATCTCGTTTTAAAGCCGAATTACAGTATTTCTAATGTTCTATCGTTAAATACGACCAATTAATATTTTTAATACAAGTTGTACATGAAGATGAAATAGATTTTTCGTTTCGAGTATTTTGTATTTTGAGATTTATTTAAAATAAAGTATTTTATTTGTTATTTTGAGGCATCCCAGGAAAAAGCATTTTAAATAAATATTTATTTGCGAGGTATTGGAGTATTTTGTATTTTCATTTTGTATTTTGACTTGAGTTATTTTGCCCACCCTGGAAATAATTTATGATATCGAAGCCCATTTGCTTGAAAAAATAATGCATCGCATTCCATGCAAAAATGTGGTTTCTCATGAGTGTGTCGACGAATGTGTCGTCGAGCTCACGGTGGGTCTCGCATTTATAAATGCAAAACCAGCAGCTATGTCGCTTCCCTAGTTTTTCATCATCGTGCTTGTAGTGAACGTGGGTTTTGAGGGTAAATGATTGTTTGAATGCTGAAGGGCACTGAATGCACTTGTAAGGTTTCTCATTTGTATGAACTCGAATGTGTCTGTCGAGTGAACTTTTATTAGTGAAACATTTTTCACAAATTCGACACTGAAATGACGTATCGCCAGTGTGGATTCTCCTGTGGCTTTCAAGATTGTATTTTGAAGCATATTTTTGGTGGCAAACATAACATTCAAATTGTTTTGGAGTGCCGTGAGCATGTTTTGATTTTTGATGTAGCTGAAGACCATAGAGGCTCTTGTATCTTTCTCCACAGGAATCGCATTTATGAGGCTTTTCTTCCAGGTGGGACCCAATGTGTCGTTTGAGAACCCAATCGGTTAAAAACGACTTATCGCATAAATCGCAGGAAAATGGACGCTGGGAAAGGTGGGTTCTTTCATGATTTTTCAATCCACTCTCAAACCTGAAGGATTTAGGACACTTCGGGCACTCGTACAGTTTTTCATTCAAATGATTACCGATGTGATTTGTAAGACCGTTGAAGTGGAGAAATGTTTTCGCACAGAAAGGACACACATGAACTATATTCCCAATGTGAATTTTCATGTGGGCTGCAAGATATTTGTTGGAACTAAATGTTCTGTCACATTGTTCACACTGCACACGGTCACCAACGCGTTTCTCCATTACAAGTATATTTTTTTTATAAAAATGCAGTGAATGTAAATTTTAAAAAATCAACGATCGTTAAAATTCAGTTTAATAAAACGTTTAGTCGTCTCTGTATGTTCAGCTAGACGAAGATGTTGTGCTCAATACGACTTCCAAAACGACAATGACAAAAATTTTCATAGGAGCATATCATTCTTCTAGGTAAGGAAAACTTTTCACGCCGTCTCAGTTATACTCTTACAAGCATTCTTTTTAATACTTACTTATGTTTCTACACATTTTTGGTGCATGTGTACTTCTTGGTTGAGTCATTCGTGTAACGTTGAAGTTTGCCCATTCCTATTTCATAGTCTTATTTTCTTAAGTCAAGGTACCCGTTTTACTACGAACCAAATAAGATGCATTAAATATCCCATGCAAAAGAATACTACGTATGCAATCATGTCAAAACCTCCGACTAGAGCTTATGCCCGTATGCACGGTGCCGTATCTCAAGTAATGGACAACACTACTATTCTTAATCTTGGGATTTAAGCTTTTATCAAATACAAGTATTCTCATCGGCTGAAGTCAGCGTATGATGGGATTTGAACTAGTTTTCTCGACAATGCATGGTGTATGAAGCGTTTAGCTAATGCAATGTACAAATTCACTACTGTGAAAAAGTCAATTTTCACAATTGGGTTTGGATTCTTCCACGAACACACGTTCTATTTCTGGCAAAGAACACGACGGTATACTATTTACAAGGACGGGATTATGCACTGGCACCACAATCCCTTATATTTCAATATTATGCTGTACGATTTGAATTTGAGGCATGGTAGCAGCTTATTAAGAATGCATGTCCTTTTCACATTAAATATTTTATTCTTGCGACGTTTTTAGAAATCGACTTCGACGTTTTGTCATTACCTAGTTTTTCTTATATATATGAAATAATGCGATAATAAACAATTCTTTGTCGCACATGCAATGCAGCAGTGAACTTTTATTAGCCAATTAGTCGTTTTCTTAAAGCTTATAGATTTTTTAATGTCGTTTCTAGCTTTGTTGTTTGGATAAGCAAGGTTTACTTTAAGTCTAGTTAGGTGCTGTTTCAACTTTTTAGGTGGAGTTTTGAGAGCCTATTGGGGTAGGTTAATATTGAGACGAAATAGATGCGCGTCTGAGTTTATTATTACAATTTTCATTATTGGCTTCTAGCTGTGACCATAGAGTGACTTGGGAAATGTGCCTTGCACAAAATGCGTACGTGATTCTCATCAGGAATTCCATGACAGCAACGCAATAAATCCCAATACCAAAAGCTAATACATCAGGGAAACAATGAATTGAATTCCTGCAGATTGTTTGCATTTGTTTTTCCAGTCTACGGGTATAAAAGAGTGCGCTTTATATTTTAGCGGGCATTATGATATTGGGTGTCTGATTTGAAAGCATTCAAGTTTAACTTTAGGTCATATGTAGAGTTTCCAATGAGACTTGGCCGACCCGGAAAATCTCGAGACTTGTATCGATAAGGTAAACTTTGAGGTCTCGAGACCTTATCGAGAGTCTCGATAAGAAAGTGCGATTTTGATAAGCTTTACAACATGCACCGTTACTATGCAATTTGTCGTTCTGAAGACCTGAGCCTATGATAAGTAAAAACAGTATAAACCACAAACACTACGGCCGACTGACTGACTCTCCTACTTGAACAGTTAATGTGGACGAATGATGTGTATACTATAATTTTACCTTCGTTTTCCTAAGTAAAACGTTTCAGAAACCTCTTCGAATTGTTTCTTGGTTGGGTTTTCCGTTTTAAATTAAGAGAACGACAATTTTATACAAGATAAACGATGGGTTCTTCTGTTAGTTTGGTCATTTTGTTGCTCTGTTCCAGAGTACGTTCAACGCCTAACGATGTATGTGTACCTAAAATACATTTATCATGTGCACGCACGGTCCCTATAAAAACCTTTATTTTCAGTCTCCGCATATTGTTGGATGTAGCCAAAACTGCTTTTTTCTCAAGTAAGAGGTACACTTAAGAAGACGAAGCATAGAATAAAAAAGAATGTGGTAGACAATTTTTGTCAAACATTACCTTCATATTATTGGGACTGGATGAAAAGCAATGCAATAATCTGCTTAAAAAGATCCTTGTTCATGGGATATTCATAGAAAGCAACACATTTCATGGACATTGAATTCACGTAAATGTATGCAATCTGTGTATTTGTTCTTAGCCATTATGTCAAGTTGTCAGAGAGTTATCATTTGCGTGTACTGTCACTTGCCAGTATGACCTTTTGTCTATACTGAATATAACTAGGTTTGAATGAAATTAATGTAAATGTGCAATGTAAAACAACAATTAATGACATGATTTTATCCTTAAAGCAACTAGATTTGCTTCTTGCCTTTGGAGCTGGAGTGAGCTAAATAGTAGTTTTTCACTAAAGACAACTGTATAAAATAAAGTTATAACCCTAAATTTCGTAAAGATATTCACTCTCGTCCATGCGTCAACCATGGAAAAGTTACTTCTGAAATAAATCCACTATGAAGTAATTCAAACCTGTAACAAATATTTCTAACTTATGCCGTCGTCTATCCTTTAGACATAGAAACAGTTATGTGAACCATCAGCAGCAAAAATGGACTTCCCCATAAGCATGTGAATCATATTCCAAAAGCAATTTGAAATGTGTATTTTGGATTACATTTCCTACCATTTTTGGATCCGTGTCTAATCATTAACCCGACTTAAAATGCTTGCAGAAACGTTTGTTGCGAATTCTAAAAATTTTAATCATTCATATTCGTAATCATATTCGTTTACCAGAGAAACTAACATGGTTTTGCATATTTCTAAATTTATTGGGATTGTTTCTAAAATCTAGGTGAAACTGAAAAACAGAAAAATGAAGTACATTAATTTGGTGGTAATTTAACTTTTCGGTTTATTATCACAGCTTCCGAAGCCAGAAATTTTAATAGTGCAAAAAGTCCTAGGCATAATACTGTAACATCTAGCCTGAGACGAGACGCTGCCCGAAAGCGACTTTCCAGTTTACTTGGTCATCAATTTGCCAAAACTATATCTTTAATCCCAATTCGAGTCAAGTAAGAAGTCCAGCTTGGAATGCTCTTTACTTTCGCAACAGCAGGAATTTGGTTACCACTTCGCTGATCAAGTCGATGAGAAGAAAATCATGAATTTAGGTATTATTTATCTTGTACATACAAAAAGTAAACGCCAACTCTTCGCAATTGGAGCTTTGGTTGGAGCTATGAAAAAGAATAAAAATAATGCTGTCATCAATTTGCTGAATCGATATCTCAAATAAGGATGAATGGTTCCAACAAAAAATTGTATACTTACCTTATTTTTTATAATGTTTATCAGTTGAAACAGTAGAAGCAACAGTTTT
>LJIJ01004236.1:0-15536 GCA_001718145.1 Orchesella cincta
ACAAGATTTATACAACCTATTCGTTTGATATTCATATCTTGGAAATTCAGAAGCCGCATTTTACATGTTAACAAAGTTTCATCTCCCACCGCAAATCGAAAAGGTTTGCAGTAACATACTTTATCAGTGAAAGTGAAGGACATTTGGAAAATGCGATTGTAAACCAGCACGAAGTTAGGGCATGGTTTACTAACTTTCCAGTAACAATCTTCATCATGCATATAAAATATCCACAGACGTGACTCAGACCAATATCACTCTTGTTTGCAATGAATATTGCACACTCTCAGAGATTGCAAATATTTTCATGTGAAAGGTATGTTGAAGCAAAGTTTACTTGACCCAAGGCATTTTCATAAAATTCTATTTTGGAATGGGAATGGCCAAACGATTCCTGCAAATATTTTTAACGTACACGACTCTTTCTTCAGAAAGCTCAACCCAGACGAACGTCATATTTGTACAAAACTTCTAAAAAAGAGAGGTCTCCTTTAGGCTATTACTGTACTGCAGAAATCATGTCAACAATTGCCCTTGGAAAGGTGCCAAACATCACCTTTCTCATGTTAGATATGCTTAATACGACCGAAGTTTATATGGGATAATGGTAACGGACAACGTTTCGGATTTTCCCTGATGACTCCCAATGAAGAATCGCCTCATGGCCTTCATGTTTCTCGTATTCAGTTCGCGTTTCGATTCTCTGAATACATCATTTACTGCCCAGCAGCAACTCAACCGAAGATAAGTCGACTTTGAATCGACCATTTGGACAGCTCCATTTGCGCTTGATGTCTGGATAGTGGTCTGCCGTCCTTGTTAATAGGATTCACAGTGGGATTTTCTTGCAGCGATTTCGAGTTACTTTTATACTTACCGAATTTTTATACTCCTTCACAGTTTTTATTGGACAATCTACATCTAGTCAGATTTATGACATACGGAAACCGTACATAATTTTTATCAATTTGTGGCATATTCCTCATCAATTTGTACGAAAATGACATTTTAAGTCTGGTTGCTACGAGAAAAACTCCCCCTCTAATTACTTCGATTAAAGAGCTTTGACATCGGATATAAAATACTTTGGTTCAGCAGTCATGAGCCAGAACTGATCTACTACTTGGATTTTAAATTAAGTGGAATTCAGAACAGAATCAAGGAAAGCTTTCATTTTATGCCACGAAATGAGCGGGATGGTTACAGACCCTCTGTGTTTGCAAAGTATTTAAGGAATGAACATAATTCAAAATATGCGGTCATCGTTGGGAAAGATCACTTCGAAGGGAGGAGACGTGGTATCAACAGCAAATTATAGCAAGTGGAGGTTCAGCCAATACTCTCTGCCATCATGTTCCTCAACCCCTTTACCCAACATTAATATTTTGGGAAATTCTAACTGTGAACATGAATTGGTTGATGGAATCCTTAGAACGAATGAAGGAAGCGGGGTTGCTAGTTAAATGGGATGATTGGTCCAATTTCTTAGCTTGCTTGGATTTAAATCTAGATCCAGGACAAACAGAGTACTCGACGAGGAAGGTTGAGTTGAGCTATGACGGTATTTGTTTAACCAAGCTGTTGGTGATATTTATAATATTTGGATGCTTGTTGATATTAGCTCTATTCACTTTTCTAATAGAGAAACTACTAATAGAAGGAACTAGTTCTAAAGTACGTGTACATTTCAATTTATGCTCCCTTAGATGTTTTAAAAAGATGCAAGTTATGCCATAGCAAAACTTAGTAAAATTTCATTTGAAAATGAATTAACATGAAAATCAATTTCAAAGAGAGCTGACAAAAACGCAAAGCTTTAAGAAAATACAACAATGTATGCCTAAATAACTACCAATTGTGGAATATCCTTAATGCCTCAATATGCATCGGTTCAAAAAAAAGCTATGGGCTTTTATATGAAATAAATAATGCAAAAGAAGACAATGTGTTTTAAACAGTGAACATTATGAGCACATGGAATTTCATTCTGCAACTCAACTACTCGTCATTTGCTGATGAATTATGATGAGGTCTTTGTACTTCCTTTCGATACTATTATATTGACATAATTGTGGTTAAACATGTCATAGTGTTACTAGTATTCTAAGTTGGTAAGCTTTGTTTAAATTTAAAAGTAAAAGTAGAATTCTATTTGTTTACCAAATTTTTACCAAAATAACCGGCTTTCTGCAATTTAAATGATTTTTTCGTGTTTTGATATTTAAAAACATAGTGAAACAGTGTAACCAAAACAATATTATGCAAGCAAAAAGATTGCTGAATACAGAAAAGTACGATGAAATTTTACATTTGTTTTACTATTTAAAACTGAGCAGTTCGCAGAGCGTTTAAAAAACATTTTGTGATTTATAACTTATAAATCACAAAATGTTTTTAAACGCTCTGCGAACTGTGCTCAGTTTTAAATATTAAAACAAATGTAAAATTTCATCGTACTTTTCTGTAATTAGCAAATCTTTGGGTTTGCATAATAATGTTTTGTTACATTGTTTCATTATGTGTTTAAATATTAAAATACAAAAAAATCATTTAAATTGCAGAAAGCTGGATGTTCTGGTAAAAATTTGGTAAACAAATAGAATTCTATTTTTATTTTAAATTAAACAAAGCTTACCAACTTAGAATGCTAGTAACACTATGACATGTTTAACCAAAATTATGTCAAAATAATAGTATCGAAAGTACAAACACCTCATCATAATTCATCAGCAAACGACGAGTAGTTGAGTTGCAGAATGAAATTCCATGTGCTCATAATGTTCACTGTTTAAAACAAATTGTCTTCTTTTGAATTATTTATTTCATATAAAAGCCCATAGCTTTTTTTGAACCGATGCATATTGAGGCATTAAGGATATTCCACAATTGGTAGTTATTTAGGCTTACATTGTTGTATTTGTTAAAACATTGCGTTTTTGTCAGCTCTTTTTTAATTGATTTTCATGTTAATTCATTTTCAAATGAAATATTACTTAACTTTTGCTATGTCATAACTTGCATAATGTAAGATCATCTAGGGAAGCTTAATTGGAGTGTATACGCAATTTTAGAACTAGTCCCTTTCTCGATTAGAAAGGCAAATAGAGCTAATATCAACAAGCATCCAAATATTAAAAATATCACAAAAAGCTTGGTTAAACAAATACCGTCATAGCCCAACTCAACCTTCCTCGTCGAGTGTACTCTGTTTGTCCTGGTTCTAGATTTAAATCCAAGCAAGCTAAGAAATTGGACCAATCATCCCATTTAACTAGCAACCCCGCTTCCTTCATTCGTTCTAAGGATTCCATCAACCAATTCATGTTCACAGTTAGAATTTCCCAAATATTAACGTTGGGTAAAGGGTTGAGGAACATGATGGCAGAGAGTATTGGCTGACCTCCACTTGCTATAATTTGCTGTTGATACCACGTCTCCTCCCTTCGAAGTGATCTTTCCCAACGGATGACCGCATATTTCGAATTATGTTCATTCCTTAAATACTTTGCAAACACAGAGGGTCCAAAACACAGAGGTTGTAAACACCATCCCGCTCATTTCGTGGCAAAAAATGAAAGCTTTCCTTGATTCTGTTCTGTATTCCACTTAATTTAAAATCCAAATAGTAGATCAGTTCTGGCTCATGACTGCTGAACCAAAGTATTTTATATCCGATGTCAAGAAGCTCTTTAATCGAAGTAATTAGAGGGGGACTTTTCCTCGTGGCAACCAGGCTTAAAATATCATTTTCGTACAAATTGATAAAGAATATGCCACAAATTGATAAAATTATGTACGGTTTCCGTATGTCATAAATCTGACTAGATGTAGACTGTCCAATAAAAACTGTGAAGGAGTACAAAAATTCGGTAAGTATAAAAGTACTCGAATCGCTGCAAGAAAATCCCACTGTGAATCCTATAACAAGGACGCAAGACCACTATCCAGACATCAAGAGCAAATGGAGCTGTCCAAATGGACGATTCAAAAGTCGACTTATCTTCGGTTGAGTTGCTGCTACAGTAAATGATGTATTCGGAGAATCGAAACGCGAATAGAATACGAGAAACCGGAATGCCATGAGGCGATTCTTCATCAGGGAAAATCCGAAACGTTGTCCGTGACCATATCCCATATAAACTTCGGTCGTATTAAGCATGTCTAACATGAGAAAGGTGATGTTGTGCACTCTTCCGAGGGCAATTGTTGACATGATTTCTGCAGTACAGTAATAGCCTAAAGGAGACCTCTCTTTTAGAAGTTTTGTACAAATATGACGTTCGTCTGGGTTGAACTTTTTGAAGAAAGAGTCGTGCACGTTAAAAATGTTTGCAGGCACCGTTTGGCCATTTCCATTCCAAAATACAAGTTTATGAAACTTTTGGTCAAGTAAACTTTGCTTCAAAATACCTTCCATGAAAATATTTGCATTCTGAGAGTGTGCAATATTCATTGCAAACAAGAGTGATATTGGTCTGAGTCACGTCTGTGGTATTTATATGCATGATGAAGATTGTTACTGGAAAGTTAGTAAACCATGATCTTACTTCGTGCTGATTTTACAATGGCATTTTCCAAAGTCCTTTACTTTCACTGATAAAGTATATTATTGCAAACCTTTCGATTTGCGGTGGGAGATGAAACTTTGTTAACATGTAAAATGCGGCTTCTGAAATTTCCAAAGATATGAATATCAATCGAATAGGTTGTATAAATCTTGTCACCAATTTGCTTTCACTTGGTATGAAGTTTTCACCCATTTGAAACGTTTTCTGTATTAGCAAACTTGCATCAGTTTCTTGAATGAGACAGGGTTCGATTGAATAGAAAACCACCTCAAAAGAGAAATCGCTTGATCGAAATGTCTGTGAGAAAAAACTAGAAAAATTCAGCTCGTATTTGCACGGTTTAGGCAGTTTAAATCCATTGCTCGCACTTATCAGGAAAATGCATACAATCCATCGTTCCTTCATTTTCAAAATGTACACAAATATTTAACGTGAAAAATATGGAACAGATGCAAGAACTATAGTTTAGTTGTGTGTGCTTGCACTGCAACCTTCAAAATAAAAGCAAATGGTATAATAAATGTTTGTGAAAAAAAGTTATCATTCATCAATTACATAATATATAATACGTTGACAATGTTAAATGGCTAAAAAGAACACATCTACTTATTTAAGCACAACCCCGGTATTTCAGATAATTGCTGATGCAGTGTTCACAATGTCAAATGTTAAGGTAAAACTTTTTGTGAGCTATTCTAGGGTCGAAAGTTGCAAAATAAACTACCAAACAGCAGCAAAATAGGTTCTTCTATAAAATTGCTTAATACTTTGTTTGTTGTCAAACGAAATTGGCCGATTGTATTATGTGTTTCCAATAGTAAATGGCTAATATATGTCGTAATATTGAAGTTGTTAAGTGGGACTTTGAAATCGTCACGAACTCCACAAATAGAATAAACTGGGCGTAGAAAAGGGTTCATATTAGAAATATGAATCAATTGTTATAAAAGTTATGAATGAGGAGAAACTGCACCGTGACCAGACTGTGTGTGCAAAAAGTTTTGAGCAATTGCAAGGTTCTAACAAGTGAAATTTTCGCAATAACAAATTGTTCTTTTATTGTCAATTAAATTTTTGAATGGTACATATTTGCTAATGACATCAATGATCAATGAAATAGAAATTTTGAAAACAAAGTGAACTGTCTTGTACATTTTTTAATATTTAAACAAGGACTTTGGCTTAAATTCGAAGCTACGTTCCCCTATAATGATTTTCATTGCACTGTAGGTTTTGTAAGAGAAATGCCTTGTTTGTTTTACTATAATGTTACCGAAGTACTCATAGCTCATATTAAATATTATATTACAAACCAATATCAGACATTTTAGACTGTTATATAGGCATTTGTTTAGGAAGCCATTTAAGTTCAGTACAAACATCATTTGTTATACTAGCAAACTAACATTTGTTAAGATCTTAATAGGTCTTGCTATTGGGAGCGAATGTGGCTATCTAGTTTCTAAGGCTTATACATCATATTTCACTACTCTGTGTTACACAAAAATTAAAACCAGCACGTTTATTAAATTCCGAATCACTTTTGGGGTTATGTGTTCAATTTTTACAATTGGATTTATGTTGAAATAATGGTCAGTGAATGGAAAGTATGGAAA
Organism: Orchesella cincta; assembly: GCA_001718145.1. Lineage (NCBI taxonomy): Eukaryota > Metazoa > Arthropoda > Collembola > Entomobryomorpha > Orchesellidae > Orchesella > Orchesella cincta. The sequence goes on from LJIJ01004236.1 coordinate 6,185, forward strand.
TTTAAAGCTTATATTTGGCAGCCCGAAAGAAGACTGTTTTCGTTTCTCTCGCTATGTAAATACAATCGTCTATATTTGGAACCATTATTTTGTTTTTTTCTTGTGTTGGACAAATTAACTTGACTTGTTAATAAATATTTATCATTTTATGTCAGGCCTGCAAAATATTAATATTTTATTTGTAAAATGGTCAGCTTCTTCGCTAAAGTAGGTTTAAATAAAAGTACGGCTACTTACAGCTTCATCACCCTATTAAAGGATGTAAGGAATAATTTTCAGGTTGATTAATTTTACTAATGCTTTAAGTTTTTATAGTAATGTATGTAAAAAAAATTTTCAAAAATAAAATAATATGGTGAATATTACTTGTAAGATCCCCAACGGCAGTAATGGACATAAAGGTAATTTTCACATATTAAATCATAACAAGCCGAATCATGGATATCCCTTAATAATTAACGCTTAATTCATCTGCGTCTTTGTTTATCTCGGAGCTTTCTATATGCTGGGGCACTCTGAGTGTTGCTGCGGAACCTTAGGTTAAGCTATATTCATTTGACCGCGGTTTTGTTGAACTACGTTTGGTCAAGCCGTTATGTAGATTAAGTTTTTAATTGGAGTTGAAAGGAAAACTCTTGTTCAACTTTCTTTTGTTTCAACTTTTACACTATTTTTCCTATTTACGAGACTGATAAGGAAACGTGTTCCTAATCCGTCTTCTGTTAGTTTGTAAGATTAACATAATATTCATGAACTTTGACATATTATAATTTATGTAGATTGGTTCTTCTTTTGTTCGCTGTACTATAAAAAGGGACTCAACTCTGTATTGGGTATTCACTTTCGCTTTGCTCGTTGAGAGGATATGAGCTCGAAAGAAGAGTCAATATACTGACAAGGAAAGGTCTTGAGGTGCCGCTCAAGATAAGCGTAACCATTAGTCGTTTCTGGTGTAAAAAACTACGCTGAAAATGATGGTGACAACCGTTTTTTGTAAAACTCACTTTTGGAATTACTACGAACGAAAAACTGGCTAAACTTTTGTGCTAGATAGAGGGTTTTCCACGAACAGGTATGAGAGGCATCAGCAGTTATCAGAAGGTTAATTAATAGACATGTCAAATTTCTTCATGTACTTAAACCTACATGAAAGACCAATTTTTTTGCCGTTATAATAAGTAGAGTAATCGGGTAGTGTAAGTCAAGGTATAGCGGCAGTAATACAGGAAACTATGATACTTTAAACAACACAATCCTACTAGGCTGGATGTTAATTTTTGTACTAAAAATTGACAGTGTAAAAATGTGTACTTAAAAACATTCGTCTCCTGATTTTTGATTGGTTATATTGAAATCAGAAAGGCACTGAAAAATTCAAGGAAATTAGTATCACCATTATTTTATGAAGCGTCACGTAACTTTATGTGCTCCTCTTAAAAATGTCTGACATATCTTCAAAAATCTATTTAATTTATTATTATTACAATATTATTATAGCTATTTTAGAAAACTGGTTCTTTTAAATAATCTTGCTACACTTTGTTGCTTTTTGAACTGTTCCATTCCGTATTACTGTCGCTATACCTCAACTTACACTAACCGATTTTTCTACTTATTATAACGGAACAAATTTCAGTTTTCAATTCCAGTTTTTCGTTCGTAGTAATTCCAAAAGTGAGTTTTACAAAAAACGGTTGTCACCATCATTTTCAGCGTAGTTTTTTACACCAGAAACGACTAGCGGTTACGCTTATCTTGAGCGGCACCTCAAGACCTTTCCTTGTGAGTCTGTTTTGCTGAAAGTATTGCAGTAAACTAGTAGAAATTTGGAAACTTTGTTGTTTGTTTCTTTTATTTTGTTCCTGGGAACTTTGTTCTTTTAATTCATTCCCACAACCGGAACACAGACTTTCACTTCCGGGAAAATTCCCATTTCGTTTCTATTTTGATTTAGAATCATTTCTGAAGGGAACATTAGTTGATTCCGAGCATTTGCATTGTGCTCAAAGTTCCCATTCAGATTCCTCCAAAGGAGGTGGTCCTTGTTTTCGAACATTTGGAACCATTGAATTTTTGGCTTTATTCAGTCAGTAATCGGAATCATCGGATTAAATCAATTTGAACCCAGTAAAGGTGCAACAGGTTTTAGGATGGCTGTCAACTTATCAATTATGGCGTACATTGACTTCAAAGTGAAGTTTAAGCGTGAGGAAGATCCACCAGGTGATGGTGCAAATGAGCCTGTAAATCTGGGCAAGTTGAGTGGATGCACAGGTGACGGCTCTCATATTCTGGAGATGACGTTGGCCAGTATACTGACTTCACAAGTGAAGGGCAACGAGGATTTTGATATCCGTCTCCGGGACATGCTGCAAAAAACTTTGGGAAACCTTTTGGAAGCGTCCAGGTACTTTAATTTGTTTGTGACTCCCCGTGGATACTTTAACTTATCCGTACTTTATATGGCTTCAATATGTCAATTCGTCTTCATTTGTAGTAGCTCGCCTTTCTTTACTTGGAAAATGGACTTTGTCTCTGAAACCCGTGCCAGTTTGAAGTGCTTTGTTGGTGGAGGATTCTTGGACGGATTTCTAGCGGAGTATAAAGAGCCTTTCAAACTGATATTAGAGCTGGGATTTAGATTTGGGGAACAGAAGTTAGCTTATGGGCCAAAGGGTAATATTCTTATAATTTAAACCTTTTAATCCAACTTGTGCTTTTTATTTATTGAAATCTCACATCACTGTGGTATGTTATAGAAATATCCCCGTCCGTTTTGATTGAGAAACAACTAGGGGAGGACTTTCGTGCTAGTGGTTTTGAAGATGAGAGAACTGTGGAATTCGACAAACCAGTGGCGATCACTGACGAAGTTCGTGGGTGGGTGAAGATAGGACTGGCGATATCTCGAAAGCTGACCTTGACAAACCTCCCGAACAAGAATGCAATGGGACAGAAAATTCTGGAGACTAATGTGGAATCTGATTTCCAAATCATTGCGGATGATGACTCGCGGTTTGACTGTCACAAAGTCTTTCTTGCATGTAAGACTGATATCTGTAACTGATTATTAAAGTGACACCTTCACTTTGAATTGTGGATTTTTGCATTTTGTGACTGCCCTAATCAGGTAATAGTACGCCGTTGGCTGGAATGCTCAAGATGGAGTGCAAAGAATCAAAGGAAAACTCTATCAAGCTCAACATTTCTGCGAAAGGAGTTGAAGCTCTGCTGAAATTCATCTACTACACAGATGTCGATGAACCGAAGAAGAGTCCAGTTATTGCGTTGGAGTTGTTGGAGATTGGGCATCAGTATGACATTATTGGGATGGAGGAAGCCATGAAAGACATTTTTCTGGGGCAGAAATATGACTGGTTTGACATTGACACGGCGGTGTTGCTCTTCCTCTGGACTTTGAAGGTGGATGGCAATGAAAAGCTGAAATGGAAGGCGTTGCAGGCATTCAAGTCGTGAGTTCTCAATTGCTTAAAATGAATTAATTCCGTTTGTCTCTAATATCGTGATGACTTAAAGTTAGTTACTAATTCGGAATTTTGTTTTACGCTGAAAGTAACCCGGAAGCTTTGGATGACTCAATCGAGTATAACAAGCTGATGAAGGAGTCTCCACAAACTGCCAATGGATTGATCGCGCTCTGCTTCAAGATTTAGTTTATCCCGAGCTGCTAAATAGTTTCGTTGAATTAGTTTGGTTCATTCTGTTGTATAATATTAGTATCTTATGAAATGTACTGATTTTTATAGCCTATTTCTTCTTTGTACATTGCTCGTTACAACCGTGCCGTTTTTTGAATTAAATGTAAAACGAACTATTCCAAAATCCACTACTTTTAAAAATCCGATTCTTTATTAAGTCTTCTCAGCATAATTTGCTTAAATACGAGTATATCGAAGGACATGGAATAACTATACCATAAAGTGAGGAATGAGCGGGCGCATCGGTGCATTTAAACTTTCTTCAATGAAAACACAAGAACAGAACAAACAAGAGTACATAAACGTTTACCTTCCTCTTTTGCATTTGAGAGATTACAATAGCAGCCCTTGGTGCTCTGTTCAAAGTTAATCAGTTATAATTTGTAGTTCAATAATTGAGGGTAGCAAGTGTCATTTTTTCCTGATATCAAGTTCTATCGGTTATTGTCTTTGTTAAAGTCTAATGGGTGAAAACACACCAAAATCATAAAATCAGGCAGGTGCATTACGCACCAACTTGCCCCAGTGTTGGGAGATGTGTACTACGTCGTCCAAACAATTGCGTCGGCGTGGGCGTAGCAAGCTAGTCCCCAATTGTGCGCATGTCTCCTTGAAGTAGCCGAACTATGTTTTATTCTGAACCTTTTCATGTATTAAACTTCCTTATCTCCCAACATACGCACTAACATGAGCGCACAGCTCTTCACTACCTTCCAAATACACTGCTATCCTTATCTCTCAACAAAGGCATAGCATATATCGAAGACCAAGATAATTGATGATAACGATGCAAATTAGCGAACTATTGGATGTCTATGTTCATTGCATACACAAGAGCTACGCTTGGTTCAGTACTCCTGCATGTTTAGAATAGTTTTGATATCTATATAGGCGCCTGCAATGGCGTTATCTGCTTACTATGTATAAGCATGCTGTTCCACTAGCTGTAGCTTCCTCATAGTGTATTTGTGCTAGATCCCGCAAGCCCAAGCCCAACTTACAATTTGAGGTTTTGAAAACAAATCACAACTAAAAATGTAGTTCCTCACAAAAACCCGGTTTAATATTCAGTCAGTTAATGCACCACAACTTTGTGCTCATTTTGCATCTAATTTCAAACCGGGTTTTTGAGAGGAAGGTAATTAAAAATTACTTTGAAGTAGAAATCACATAATTTTCAACTTTTGCATACACTTTTGTATAGCTGCCCGCAGCAATGAGTTTGTATGACGTAGTTCACAACTACACCACTGGGCAAATTGGTGCGTAATGCACCTGCCTAATTTCACGATATTGGTGTGTTTTCACCCTAATACAACATGGCTGGTATCAGTGGAAACTCATCAAAAGGATTAAAATGGAAACTCCTCCATCAACCACGAGTCTCATCCTTATCAAGGACGAAGAGTTGCACATTAACTTCCAACGGGAGCTGCCAAGAGCCTTGAATTCAACAGCTAAGCAGGGGGGCAACAACGGAATTACAGCTGGCTCTGGAAAGGAAGCTTCCTACTTCGAAGTCATGTCCACCGACGAACTTACTGCCAAGTGAATGGTGACGACAACTTGACATGTACCTGAGGTGCATGTTAAGAAAAACTTTGGGAAACCGCTCTGAGTGGACCAGGTACTTCACCATTGATCTCATTGAATAGTTGATAATAACTCCAAGCAGTTACTCTATTTGCAGCATAAAAATATTCTTACTTTATTTTCAGTGATTACATGGAGCTCTCCTGGAAGCTGGCTTTTGTTTCCGACACTTTTGTCACGCTGACAGTCGTTGTTGGGGGGTGACTTCTTTGAGGGATTCTTGAGGAATTTGGGAGAACCGGTTAGAGTCAGAGCCAAATAGACATCTCACTGGAAGACAAATTGATATTCACTATTAGCACGAACGGTACTGACTCATGTGCTCGTTAAATATATGGCAATGTATTACTGTATACTTTTAATTTTAACATCACTGTTCTCTCTTGTGTAGAGATGAGCCTTCCGTTTTTGATGGAAGAACCGCGAGAGCCAATGACTGTGGCCTTTGAAGACGAATTGAAAGTGTCCACTCCAGAGTTTAAGGAGCCGATACAAACTAATGTACGTACACCGGGAAAAGTGACAATTGGGATGCTTGTAATTCGTCAAATGGTCTTCCCAAATTTATCGTGTGTGACAGCGATTGGGAGGGAGATTTTGGAGAATGGACTTCAGTCGGATTTCGAAATCATTGCGGAGGACGACAGTCGCTTCAAGTGCAACAAGGTTTTTCTCGCTGGATGTAGCAAGGCGTTGGCTGGAATGCTTGAGATGGACTGCAAGGAAACTCGGGAAAAGGCGATGAAGTTAGGATGTCTGGGAAGGGAGTGGAAGCTCTGCTGAAATTCATATACCACTCGAATGTCGATGACCCAATGAAACATCCGCGTATTGCATTGGAGTTGATGGAGGTCGGTAATCAGTATGATATTCTTGGACTGGAGAAGGCCATGCGGCGACTCTTTCTGGGACAGAAATATGACTGTTTGACATTGACTCTGCGGTATTGCTGTACAACTGGACCTTGAGGGTGGATGGAAATAAGGATCTGAAGTGGAAGGCCATCCAGGTGTTTAAGTCGTGAGTTCTTAATTATAATTACATAAAAACAGCCAATTCTCTGTATATATGTTTTTATTGATGTAAAGTTAATATTATAAATTCTTTTTGAAAACTAAGGAATCTGGGCGATTTGGAAGGGTCGGTTGAGTTTGACAAGCTGATGAAGGAGTTTCCGCAAACTGCAAAGAAATTTATTGCACTCTGTTTCGCTAGTTATCATTAGGGTTTTAGCAATTTTTGGAATCGTTTGGTTAATAATGGGGTAAATTCTAGTTTTCAGTATGTATAATGTATCAAATCGAATATGAATGCCTTGTCTCTAAATAAAATATTGAAAAAATGCATCACATCATAGGATTTGATTCACACAAGAACTTTACAGTTTTGTTTCATATCGAGCTTGGTTGGGGCACTGTGAAAAAATAACTGTCTATTAGCGAGGTTGTACTCAAACTCGAATCATTCATGTGCATTTTTGCTTGCTGTCTATTGATTCATTTTAGTAAGAAAACATCAACAGACAAGGAAGGAGCAGCATTGTTGAGTAATTTATCCTGTTCAGTTTTAAAAGTGGAGTAATCATATCAGTGATGGCAGGCCCTGGCCACATGCCCCACGAACTGCAGTGGCCCACATGCCCAGGCCCACAGGCCCAGAACTGCAGTGGCCACATGGACACTGGCCCACATGCCCCACCATATCATGGCCCACATGGACACATGGCCCACAGGCCCCACCAACCCAGTTGGCCCCACATGGACACTGGCAAACATGCCCCACCAAATCATTGGCCCACTGGACACTGGCCCACAGGGCCCCACCAACTTAGGTGGCCCACATGGCCCACCAAATCATTGGCCCACATGGACACTGGCCCACAGGCCCCACCACCCATTGGCCCACATGGACACTGCCCACATGCCCACCAAATCATTGGCCCACATGGACACTGCCCACAGGCCCACCAAATCATTGGCCACATGCCCCACCAAATCATTGGCCCACATGCCCCACCAAATCATTTGGCCCACAGACCCACCAACTCCGTTGGCCATAGAGTAGCCGAATCCCAACATTTGAACTTTCTTTTGATAAATAGTTAGTCTACACAATAAGAAGCAAACTAAAAGAAATTTTATCCAAATCCAGCAGGTAGTTTATGAAATTTTCCACTTTACAAAAAGTAAATCAAAAGTTCCCTTAACTAACAAACTGGAATATCTCATAAACTACCTGCTAGATTTGGATGAAATTTTTTTAGTTTGCTTCTTATTGTGTATACTATCTACTTATTAAAAGAAAGTTCTAGTTTCATCCAAAGAATCTTTGGCGCTAAATACAAAAAGGTGGCCGTTACAGTTATCCAAAAAACAAAATATGGATTGTCTATATTATAGAGGTGTAGATTATGATCCCATACTCAGATTTAATCAAAATGTAATTTCAATTTTCAATTTTATTAAATTTTAATAAATTAAAATTTATTCAATTTTAATAAACCAGACAATCCGAGATGTAGCGATGTACCTTTAGCGGATGTAATTTCGGCTTAAAAACGTGTCATAAGTGAAACCCTCAATGGACTAGCTTTTGAATGATATCACACCCTAAGTGTGTCATTTGAAAGTGCATGACCTTTGACCTCGGTTCGAAATTTCCGATTTCAATTTGCGCTGCATATTCATCATCAGCACAGCAATACCTTTCGAATGATATATCATAAGCTTTAATGGTCATTGGAACATTAATCGGACCTTTTACCCTGTTCAAAAGTTCTGATTTGAATTTGCGATGCATATTCATCATCAGTAGAGCAATACCTTTCGAATGATGTATCATAAGCTATATGTGAGGCTTATCAATTTAGTTGCGCTTATCATTTGACCCTGTTCCCGTGACCCCAGATAACCCATCTACGAACTCATTCTCCGCTCTGACCTTATCTATCGATTGGTGAAAACAGAATTTCAAAATGTCAAACGGTTCGAAAGTTATCGTGTTGGCAGACAGACGACAACACACAAAGTCTTCTTAATATGTACCTAAAGGTACATAATAACTCACGCCCATATTCGAATTTTCAAAAATGATTCAATTACACTCTGGGGAATCCTTTGAAGTTATGGCAAGCAAAATTGCAGGTCAATCGGCCAATAAATGAAGGTGCGATCCGTTGTTGAAACTTTCGGTTGCCCCTACTCGCATGTCTCAACTTACCCCGAAAAAAGATGAAAACATATAGTCTTAAAATTACGTGATCTATCAAGATATAACATAAAAAGTCAAGAAAAAAATCACGCCGCAATCGAGATAGGGACTCATCTTGTAATTGGGATTATGTATTATAATCCGTTATCCCAATCCCGTAATCCGAGATTTTCGGCAACTCTGGTTGGCCCACATGGACACTGGCCCACAGGCCCCACCAAATATTGGCCCACATGGACACTGGCCCACAGCCCCACCAAATCATTGGCCCACATGGACACTGGCCACAGGCCCCACCAATTGGCCCACATGGACACTGGCCCACAGGCCCCACCAACTTAGATGGCCCACATGGACACTGGCCCCAGGCCCCACCAACTTAGTTGGCCCACATGGACACTGGCCCACAGCCCACCAACTCAGTTGGCCCACATGGACACTGGCCCAATGCCCATGTGGCCTGGGTGGCCAGTGGGCCACTAAAAAGGCCCCTGGGCCCACTGGGCCCTGCCCATCACTGAATCATATCAACTAACCTTATCGATTTCTGATCGTATCATCGTGTCACATCTTTTTTACAAACCACCAGCATGAATCAGAAAAGTGTTGTCTTATTTAGTGATTCATCATTCAACCTAACGTTTAAACAGGAAGGGATAGCGGATCAAGTTGCTAATTGTGGAAACAAACTCGTTTCATCTAAGGGGAGCAGAGTTGTGCAGCCACCGGTGGCAGAGTGGGGCCACCCAGCCACCCGCCACCATGCTACGTGGCCTGGTAGCCGTGCACAGGGTGGCTTCAAATTCTAGTGGTGGCTGAATCATCTCTCT
>LJIJ01004237.1:0-15536 GCA_001718145.1 Orchesella cincta
ACCATTGAGCAACGAGAGAAATGAGACCAGCCATCTTGAAAGAATGAAGGATTATTGGTTTCGGAAACTTGGACAAAAACGGGTTGGGGTTGAAATTTTTAAAAAACTGTTTGTAGCAAGTCAAGTGAATCGAGCGAGTACACAAGTTGCAATGGATAGCCGTCTTGATTTTCTCTGCTGTTTTATACTCTAGGGTCGACCTAAAATAGAAAGGGTACTTGTACTTTCCCAATTCTACCAGGACAGGATAAAAACTCGTCTAATCCTCTTAAGTGCCTTTCTATTTTTATCATGGTAGGAGGTAATGTAACGACAAACGTTTCGTTCCTCGTTCTCGGAAGGATTAATAACGTACAACTTTTTAATCCGGGTCGATACCCTTTGGCTTAAATGTGAACGTAAAGTATTAACATACGTTTTTCGAATGCTGGTCTTCAAAAAGATACATTTTATTTTTAGATTTGAACAAAGGGTGAAGCTGGTACCGTGAATGGACATGAAATGTCCACCTTTAAAGCAATCAAACATCCCCATTGTCATTAAGGCCGACAGTTCTTGCTTGTACAACTTCCCTTTATAGGTTGTCCGTCTTCCGTTTCAAGATAGTAAGTGACGGGCTTTGTCTTTCTAACTTGACTTTATACGGTGAACCTTTTTCCAAACGTTTGGTCATAACCTTTTTGAAATATTCCTTTCTTTTTTGGAATAAGAACTCGGTCACCCTGTTTAAACTTGTTCACGCCAAGCTTTTCATTACGTTTTAACGCGGGGCTATAAATATTTAGCCAGGTGGTCTCAACGTTTTCTTTGTTACTTGATTGGGTGTGCACTTTATTGTTCGGTGGTAGCTATTGTTGTACGCACGTTCAAAGTCCTTAAGCTTATGAATAAAAACGTTTTGACTTTGCATGAGTAAGGTACCTTGCTATTCTTGCCCAAGGGTACGATTAAAACGTTCGTTTATACAGCACTTTGTCGACGAGCTGGTTATAAAATGTTTAATCCCTTTCGACTCCAACAGTTTTCTCAGTAGACTATTTTTAAACTCTAATCCGTCGTCAGTCTGAAAAGTTTTACAACTTCGTTTTGACCGTTTAAAAATTCGTTCCATTGCTTCTTTTACTGTGACGCTGTTTTATTTTTAAGTGCTTCCAACCATGCAGTCCTAGAGAAATGGTCCAAGACGGCGAGAATGTACCGCTTATTATAATTAGACTTTGGATGTCTTACTTCAATCAAGTCTGCTCCCCATTGGTGGTTAATGGTGGGAACCGATACCGACCTTCTAGGAAAACGTTTTCGTAAAGGGAAATGTAGGGTATAGGCTTCTACATCACGAAGTTCTTTTGTGATAACTTGGGATTAAAGTCTGTAGATTCCTTTGCTCGTTTAAACGTGCAAGCACCGTAAAGGCGCCGCTGTTTCTTGTTTTGACATACGCTCTTGCTACCTTCCCTGCCATTGTGCTAATGAGTAAAACTATAAATAAACAGAACTATATTAAGGACTTGACCAAATCACATTTGCTCATTTATCGTTGACTCTCATGTGAGATACACATTAGCAGGATGGAGCGAAGAATTTTAAAAAACAAAAGGTTCTTAGAGTACTACTTGGAGGCGGATCCTTCGTCTCGCAAGAAACTCTTAAAAGGGCTAACAAACGAGCAAATTAAATCACTCTGTGAAGCGACGTTGAACGTTGTGAAGAAAAACGTGCGCATTCCTAGCCCACGCAAGCACGCTCTTTTGTAGACACAAGACTGTTATCAAACGAATTGCATTCAAGAAAGAACCAATTGCAAAGAAAAAGTCTTTACTTGTTCAAAAGGGAGGTTTTTTGCCAATTGTTTTAAGTACCATTTTACCTTTGCTTGCAAACGCCCTCCTATCTAACAATGGCTAAGAAAATGAAAGCTGATTCCCGCGTCTCTCTACGACCGACTGATGGCAGCAGCAAACAACATTTCCAACAAACTCACTGGGCGCCACTCCAAAGTCAGTTTTGGACTCGGATATTCCTGACGAAATCAAGGCGAAGTTATATCAAGAGTTTAAACGGAATCTTCAGGCACATAAAAACGGCAGAAGACAGCAAACCCTTACTTGTTAAAAATCAAGAAAGACAAAAACCCGATCCAATATTTACTCCTCCACATCCACCATCTATTAAGGGCGAGCGTCTTCCAAATTTTCAACACCATTATCAACTCCTATCAGAACTCCAATTCCAACAGCACCATTTTTGACTTCAGATGAGGGTACCCCACTACCATCATCAACATCCTCGTCTCCAGTATCTACCTCTTCATCATCTTGGTCATCATTTTCATCGTCATCTGCCAGCTCTAGTTCTCAAGGAAACGCAAATTTGTAAAGAGACCAGACCCAGATATGACAAAGTTTTTAGCTGATCAACACATTACGGCCAATGACCAGGAGAAGTTGTGTTAAATGAAAGCCAATTGCTCATTCAAATTTCAAACGTATTGTAAAAAATTTAAGCAACGGCCGACACAAAAAGTCGGTTGGTTATGATCAAGTTATTTGTCATATTTCAAAAGGGTGATATTCCATATGGAATGTTCACCAATAGTATAATGCAAGATGTAATTAGATGTAAACCAGCAGGCAAAGTTTGATTGCCAAAACTGTAAATGATGATGATAGTGATATACAATGGGAAGTATATGATTAAAAATTATTTTATTTTTTCAATAAATTTTTTTACAAAAGTGTACACAATTTTATCATTCTTTCCAAATGTTTGGAAAACTTTGCATAAAACGCATTTCTACTGCATCCATTTAACCTATTGTACAAATAATATAATACATAATGTCCACAGACTTCCGAAAATGGGGATTGCAAACAAATATTTGTCTCATTACTTTTAAATGGTTTCGTTGAGCAAATTTTACAAAGTGCTCTGCATAAGTCTTTATGGTTTTCCATAGCTACAAAAGAATTCCATGGGTTTGCGTCGTTTTTCAATGTAGATTCCTATCCAATGTGCTCCAGGCATTCCTGAAGGTTGATCATTTATACATATTGCAAAGGGGTAGCTTTTAATTGAAGGTTATCCAGTTTATCGCATGGAATGCATCCAAATTGAATCTTCTTCTTCTTCTTCCGTCCAAAAAGCACGCCCATTGTTTTAATAATTTGTACAGTGTCCATCTCTAATACTGCTTAGAGAAATCTCTCTGAAATAGATGACGGTCAGAGTTGATGTACAGCACTGACTGGTACTCCAGATAACACATCACTGTTAAGGCTTCAGGGATGGCGTTTTAAATTTGAGATTATAACACAATTTCCATGGCGAGGAGGACAAAAAGCATTTCTCAAGTGCCTAAGATCGTACACGAAAACAGTCTTGGATGACATGTATTCATCAAGAGTCAAGTCAATTCCTGAATCACAATCTGCTAAACCAAGACCTTCAAAGACGGACGAATAGGCTCTCACTGCACGTCCATTTGCAAAGTCAACATCCATAGAAAAGTAGTTATTTCTTCACTGTTGCATGTCACAGAAATTTGGGACAAGCCAAAGTGTTCAAACACGAGGGTTTGTATCATAAGTCCCGTGCACATTTTTGGCGTTCAAAAGACCAAGCACAATTCGATCAGGGAAGCCACTAATTAAACTCTCATTATAGTGACAGAGCGTTCCTGTTTGGTAAATTGTAAGACTTCATCTGGATCTCACGCATAGGAAAGGCTGCAGGACTTCCAGCTTCCCAATGTTTCAGCATATTAACCATCACAGGAGCAGCAATGGTATGTTTTGTTACATAAAGTTGGGCTTCTTCAATTTGAATTTGAATACCCTGTGCAGCTGCAGCGTACAAGGCTTGAATTGCAAATTCGTCATTTGCTCTGTAGAACGTGACTTTGACATCAACACCTGGAGGGATGAGTTTTGTTTGATGAAATAGGTCGAGATGTGGCCTTCCATACATTTCAAATGTGTTACTTTTATCAGCTAGGTCTCTGCGAGTTATCCAGCCACCGTCCGTTGTATCTTTTTCGCATCTTGTTTAAAGTAACCACTCGCTTGCCCTTGGCTTTTCTTGTAGTCTTTTCCTTTGCCAATAAGGTTTCAATATAGCTTCTGTATGGGTAGTACCCTGATTTTGATGTTACTTCAACATCATTCACGTGCACAGTCACATTCTGAAACATGCTGTGTAGAAAGTTATTTGCAGGAGCGTAGGCTGCGACTAGTTTATCATTTTCCAACGGATGTCGGCTCCATTTTTGTCAACTAGCTTACAGCGAATGTAAAGTTTGGTTTCTGCTAGGTTCAAATACTGGATGTCGTTTCCATTGATTGTAAAAATGATTGGGGATGTTTTACTATCCGTTGAATGGAGGGGGAAGTATGCGACGGATGCAGTGTTTTGAATACTCACATCATAAGTCACATCTTCGAAAAGGTTAGTTTCGACCGGACGAATTGGATTTTGGGAACGGATTGCTTTGCCTTAGCCATTTTGCTTAGTCAAATATTGTAACAAAATCACTCTTTCTTAAAACTTTGCGACGCGACTTGGTTTTTCTAGACGTTTTCTTCTTCTTCTTCTTCCTTTTGGTGACACGCTTTGCTCGCTTTCGAGATTTTATTGGTTTTGCTGCTCTCTTCCGTTTCCTCCCTCTTCTAATTCCAGAACCAGACTGATTCAACAACTGGTTTCCCACCCCTTTAAGTACTCCCACAGCATTTGATTTTAAGCTGTCTCCAAAACTACGCCCGTCTAATACGTCTGCTGCAACATTTCGTACAGCCTTTGCAGCATGAGGCAAAAGGAAATCTCTTGCGATGGGGATTAGGCGGGAAGCTAGTCTTCCGAAAAATGCACCAAGTCCATGACCGTGCTGCCTGCGAACGCTTGGACGATAAACAAGCAAACCAGGTTCAAACCCACCAATTTGATGTGATATTGCCACAGCCATTTTAGTAACGTTTTCGTCTGAAATGAAGTGTTGCACTGAACGCTCCCAACTCAATTGGTAGGTAGTCTGACGATTCGCTCCTTATATACATGCGAATCTGGTCCATGCTAATATTTTTGAGAGGAACGTAATGGTGATGGGCAAACTCATTCGTTGTAGTCTTCCCGATTTCTCCTTTATAATCGGCTATTCTCAAAAGTGGTGCAAGCTGACCACCAATGTTTTGGTTTTCAATAATATCTGCGTAAATATACATTCTTTGCTGACCATGTCCAAAGAAGGGTCCAAAATCAGCTCTTAACACGATCGAGTTTTCCGTCTTCTTTAAAAGTGACGCTTCTGTTAGGCCAAGAATTGCAAGTATTTGGTCATCGAATTTTATATCATAAACTCCTTTCATAATTTCGTGATTCACAATTGTTCTGTTAAATTCTTGTTCAAACAGGATAAATTTTACACATTTGTTTAGCTCTGTAACAAGCCCACTCAATTAAATACATTTTCTTCAAGGCAAACACTAAAAATTGTTCGTCGACAACGAAACTTTGTTGTAGGATTTCCACATTTGTTTCTGTATAGAAGTGAAAAATATTCTGCACTGCTCACTTCCACTATTTCGGAGCTGATTTGATTCCCGAGAAACTTGTCTTTGTACTCAATTTTTAAAGGTCCAATTATTTGTTCCTTTTCTATGTAACGAATTCTAAACAATGCAGTTTGACCACCATAAACTATTAACTTTGCTTCGTCTACGTCGGTCCACGTAGTGTTATTCAAATATTTTCTCGTGTCGTTTCTGAATTCACGCATTTGAAAAACATTAGTTAACCATTCGCTAGGATCAACCTCAAACACATTTTCGTTATCGGTTGAGGCTAGTCTCACTTGGGTTCCATCGTATTCTACAACTAAACCGAATGTCAGTAATACACGGTTGCAAATGGTGTCAAATCATTGCAATATTATCTTTCTCCAGTGCTGAATAAGAAATTCGGTTTATTTGATTAGAATACGATGGAACCCAAGTGAGACTAGCCTCAACCGATAACGAAAATGTGTTTGAGGTTGATCCTAGCGAATGGTTAACAATGTTTTTCAAATGCGTGAATTCAGAAACGACGAGAAAATATTTGAATAACACTACGTGGACCGACGTAGACGAAGCAAAGTTAATAGTTTATGGTGGTCAAACTGCATTGTTTAGAATTCGTTACATAGAAAAGGAACAAATAATTGGACCTTTAAAAATTGAGTACAAAGACAAGTTTCTCGGGAATCAAATCAGCTCCGAAATAGTGGAAGTGAGCAGTGCAGAATATTTTTCACTTCTATACAGAAACAAATGTGGAAATCCTACAACAAAGTTTCGTTGTCGACGAACAATTTTTAGTGTTTGCCTTGAAGAAAATGTATTTAATTTGAGTGGGCTTGTTACAGAGCTAAACAAATGTGTAAAATTTATCCTGTTTGAACAAGAATTTAACAGAACAATTGTGAATCACGAAATTATGAAAAGGAGTTTATGATATAAAATTCGATGACCAAATACTTGCAATTCTTGGCCTAACAGAAGCGTCACTTTTAAAGAAGACGGAAAACTCGATCGTGTTAAGAGCTGATTTTGGACCCTTCTTTGGACATGGTCAGCAAAGAATGTATATTTACGCAGATATTATTGAAAACCAAAACATTGGTGGTCAGCTTGCACCACTTTTGAGAATAGCCGATTATAAAGGAGAAATCGGGAAGACTACAACGAATGAGTTTGCCCATCACCATTACGTTCCTCTCAAAAATATTAGCATGGACCAGATTCGCATGTATATAAGGAGCGAATCGTCAGACTACCTACCAATTGAGTTGGGAGCGTTCAGTGCAACACTTCATTTCAGACGAAAACGTTACTAAAATGGCTGTGGCAATATCACATCAAATTGGTGGTGGGTTTGAACCTGGTTTGCTTGTTTATCGTCAAGCGTTCGCAGGCAGCACGGTCATGGACTTGGTGCATTTTTCGGCGACTAGCTTCCCGCCTAATCCCCATCGCAAGAGATTTCCTTTTGCCTCATGCTGCAAAGGCTGTACGAAATGTTGCAGCAGACGTATTAGACGGGCGTAGTTTTGGAGACAGCTTAAAATCAAAATGCTGTGGGAGTACTTAAAGGGGTGGGAAATCAGTTATTGAATCAGTCTGGTTCTGGAATTAGAAGAGGGAGGAAACGGAAGAGAGCAGCAAAACCAATAAAATCTCGAAAACGAGCAAAGCGTGATTTTGTTACAATATTTGACTAAGCAAAATGGCTAAGGCAAAGCAATCCGTTCCCAAAATCCAATTCGTCCGGTCGGAAACTAACCTTTTCGAAGATGTGACTTACGATGTGAGTATTCAAAACACTGCATCCGTCGCATACTTCCCCCTCCATTCAACGGATAGTAAAACATCCCCAATCATTTTTACAATCAATGGAAACGACATCCAGTATTTGAACCTAGCAGAAACCAAACTTTACATTCGCTGTAAGCTAGTTGACAAAAATGGAGCCGACATCCCGTTGGAAAATGATAAACTAGTCGCAGCCTACGCTCCTGCAAATAACTTTCTACACAGTATGTTTCAGAATGTGACTGTGCACGTTAATGATGTTGAAGTGACATCAAAATCAGGTTACTACCCATATAGAAGTTATATTGAAACCTTATTGGCAAAAGGAAAGGACTACAAGAAAAGCCAAGGGCAAGCGAGTGGTTACTTTAAGACAAGATGCGAAAAAGATACAACGGACGGTGGCTGGATAACTCGCAGAGACCTAGCTGATAAAAGTAACACATTTGAAATGTATGGAAGGCCACATCTCGACCTATTTCATCAAACAAAACTCATCCCTCCAGGTGTTGATGTCAAAGTCACGTTCTACAGAGCAAATGACGAATTTGCAATTCAAGCCTTGTACGCTGCAGCTGCACAGGGTATTCAAATTCAAATTGAAGAAGCCCAACTTTATGTAACAAAACATACCATTGCTGCTCCTGTGATGGTTAATATGCTGAAACATTGGGAAGCTGGAAGTCCTGCAGCCTTTCCTATGCGTGAGATCCAGATGAAGTCTTACAATTTACCAACAGGAACGCTCTGTCACTATAATGAGAGTTTAATTAGTGGCTTCCTTCCTGATCGAATTGTGCTT
This sequence comes from Orchesella cincta, assembly GCA_001718145.1. NCBI lineage: Eukaryota > Metazoa > Arthropoda > Collembola > Entomobryomorpha > Orchesellidae > Orchesella > Orchesella cincta. The sequence goes on from LJIJ01004237.1 coordinate 8,146, forward strand.
GGTCTTTTGAACGCCAAAAATGTGCACGGGACTTATGATACAAACCCTCTCGTGTTTGAACACTTTGGCTTGTCCCAAATTTCTGTGACATGCAACAGTGAAGAAATAACTACTTTTTCTATGGATGTTGACTTTGCAAATGGACGTGCAGTGAGAGCCTATTCGTCCGTCTTTGAAGGTCTTGGTTTAGCAGATTGTGATTCAGGAATTGACTTGACTCTTGATGAATACATGTCATCCAAGACTGTTTTCGTGTACGATCTTAGGCACTTGAGAAATGCTTTTTGTCCTCCTCGCCATGGAAATTGTGTTATAAATCTTAAATTTAAAACGGCCATCCCTGAAGCCTTAACAGTGATGTGTTATCTGGAGTACCAGTCAGTGCTGTACATCAACTCTGACCGTCAAGTCTATTTCAGAGATTTCTCTAAGCAGTATTAGAGATGGACACTGTACAAATTATTAAAACAATGGGCGTGCTTTTTGGAAGGAAGAAGAAGAAGATTCAATTTGGATGCATTCCATGCGATAAACTGGATAACCTTCAAATTAAAAGCTACCCCTTTGCAATATGTATAAATGATCAACCTTCAGGAATGCCTGGAGCACATTGGATAGGAATCTACATTGAAAAACGACGCAAACCCATGGAATTCTTTTGTAGCTATGGAAAACCCATAAAGACTTATGCAGACCACTTTGTAAAATTTGCTCAACGAAACCATTTAAAAGTTAATGAGACAAATATTTGTTTGCAATCCCCATTTTCGGAAGTCTGTGGACATTATGTATTATATTATTTGTACAATAGGTTAAATGGATGCAGTAGAAATGCGTTTTATGCAAAGTTTTCCAAACATTTGGAAAGAAATGATAAAATTGTGTACACTTTTGTAAAAAAATTTATTGAAAAAATAAAATAATTTTTAATCATATACTTCCCATTGTATATCACTATCATCATCATTTACAGTTTTGGCAATCAAAACTTTGCCTGCTGGTTTACATCTAATTACATCTTGCATTATACTATTGGTGAACATTCCATATGGAATATCACCCTTTGAAATATGACAAATAACTTGATCATAACCAACCGACTTTTTGTGTCGGCCGTTGCTTAAATTTTTTACAATACGTTGAAATTTGAATGAGCAATTGGCTTTCCATTTAACACAACTTCTCCCTGGTCATTGGCCGTAATGTGTTGATCAGCTAAAAACTTTGTCATATCTGGGTCTGGTCTCTTTACAAATTTGCGTTTCCTTGAAGAACTAGAGCTGGCAGATGACGATGAAAATGATGACCAAGATGATGAAGAGGTAGATACTGGAGACGAGGATGTTGATGATGGTAGTGGGGTACCTCATCTGAAGTCAAAAATGGTGCTGTTGGAATTGGAGTTCTGATAGGAGTTGATAATGGTGTTGAAAATTTGGAAGACGCCTCGCCCTTAATAGATGGTGGATGTGGAGGAGTAAATATTGGATCGGGTTTTTTGTCTTTCTTGATTTTAACAAGTAAGGGTTTGCTGTCTTCTGCCGTTTTATGTGCCTGAAGATTCCGTTTAAACTCTTGATATAACTTCGCCTTGATTTCGTCAGGAATATCCGAGTCCAAAACGACTTTGGAGTGGCCCAGTGAGTTTGTTGGAAATGTTGTTTGCTGCTCCATCAGTCGGTCGTAGAGAGACGCGGGAATCAGCTTCATTTTCTTAGCCATTGTTAGATAGGAGGGCGTTTGCAAGCAAAGGTAAAATGGTACTTAAAACAATTGGCAAAAAACCTCCCTTTTGAACAAGTAAAGACTTCTTCTTTGCAATTGGTTCTTTCTTGAATGCAATTCGTTTGATAACAGTCTTGTGTCTACAAAGAGCGTGCTTGGCGTGGCTAGGAATGCGCACGTTTTTCTTCAACGTTCAACGTCGCTTCACAGAGTGATTTAATTTGCTCGTTGTTAGCCCCTTTTAAGAGTTTCTTGCGAGACGAAGGATCCGCCTCCAAGTAGTACTCTAAGAACCTTTTGTTTTTTAAAATTCTTCGCTCCATCCTGCTAATGTGTATCTCACATGAGAGTCAACGGATAAATGAGCAAATGTGATTTGGTCAAGTCCTTAATATAGTTCTGTTTATTATAGTTTTACTCATTAGCACAATGGCAGGGAAGGTAGCAAGAGCGTATGTCAAAACAAAAACAGCGGGCCTTTACGGGTGCTTGCACGTTTAAACGAGCAAAGGAATCTACAGACTTTAATCCCCAAGTTATCACAAAAGAACTTCGTGATGTAGAAGCCTATACCCTACATTTCCCTTTACGAAAACGTTTTCCTAGAAGGTCGGTATCGGTTCCCACCATTAACCACCAATGGGGAGCAGACTTGATTGAAGTAAGACATCCAAAGTCTAATTATAATAAGCGGTACATTCTCGCCGTCTTGGACCATTTCTCTAGGACTGCATGGTTGGAAGCACTTAAAAATAAAACAGCGGTCACTGTAAAAGAAGCAATGGAACGAATTTTTAACGGTCAAAACGAAGTTGTAAAACCTTTCAGACTGACGACGGATTAGAGTTTAAAAATAGTCTACTGAGAAAACTGTTGGAGTCAAAAGGGATTAAACATTTTATAACCAGCTCGTCGACAAAGTGCTGTATAAACGAACGTTTTAATCGAACGCTTGGGCAGAGAATAGCAAGGTACCTTACCCATGCAAAGTCAAAACGTTTTATTCATAAGCTTAAGGACTTTGAACGTGCGTACAACAATAGCTACCACCGAACAATAAAGTGCACACCCAATCAAGTAACAAAAGAGAACGTTGAGACCACCTGGCTAAATATTTATAGCCCCGCGTTAAAACGTAATGAAAAGCTTGGCGTGAACAAGTTTAAACAGGGTGACCGAGTTCTTATTCCAAAAAAGAAAGGAATATTTCAAAAAGGTTATGACCAAACGTTTGGAGAAAAGGTTCACCGTATAAGCCAAGTTAGAAAGACAAAGCCCGTCACTTACTATCTTGAAACGGAAGACGGACAACCTATAAAGGGAAGTTGGTACAAGCAAGAACTTGTCGGCCTTAATGACAATGGGGATGTTTGATTGCTTTAAGGTGGACATTTCATGTCCATTCACGGTACCAAGCTTCACCCTTTGTTCAAATCTAAAAATAAAATGTATCTTTTTGAAGACCAGCATTCGAAAAACGTATGTTAATACTTTACGTTCACATTTAAGCCAAAGGGTATCGACCCGGATTAAAAAGTTGTACGTTATTAATCCTTCCGAGAACGAGGAACGAAACGCTTTGTCGTTACATTACCGCTCCTACCATGATAAAAATAGAAAGGCACTTAAGAGGATTAGACGAGTTTTATCCTGTCCTGGTAGAATTGGGAAAGTACAAAGTACCCTTTCTATTTTAGGACGACCCTAGAGTATAAAACCAGCAGAGAAATCAAGACGCTTATCCATTGCAACTTGTGTACTCGTTCGAATCACTTGACTTGCTCCAAACAGTTTTTTAAAAAACTTTCAACCCCAACCCGTTTTTGTCCAAGTTTCCGAAACCAAATCTTCCATTCAAGATGGCTGGTCTCATTTCTCTCGTTGCTAATGGTGCTGCGGTTCCTCGCATTGTTGTCGACGCCTTGAACTTTTACGGTACCCAACAAATGGACGAGAACCCTGCTCCTGAGACGACCATTGTTGGCGACGCCTTGAACCAACCAAAAGACGAGAAACCTATTCCTGAGAAGAGTGACGACAGTGCGGAAGATTCGGACGATTGTGATTTGGATCATCCACTCGTTGTTGCTGAGTCTGGTGAAGATATTGTCGAGTTTCCTTGCTACCTTGGTCCGGACTTTTTACAAAAAGACCCCTTGTGACTAAGGCTACAATCCTGTATCGGAAGGAGGTCCTTGAAAAAACTCTTGCTAAAGTGAATCATTCCAGGCGTCATGTGAAGTGTCCTGGATTCCGTGTTGTGTGCAACAGTGCAAATATTAGTGGTAAAGTCACAGAAGACGGCGGAATTGTTCCAATGACCTGCACGCTCCAGCAGGACCAGCGTATTTTGACATCAAGCGGCAAGCACCATACACCCGAATCTGCAACCACGAGAAGTGCGACCCCATGCTGAGCTGCAGTACTTGGTGGTTAAGGTGCTCAACACGGATGGCCACATCGGGGTCCATCCAAGCAGCCGTGACGTGCAAACCCTTCCCTGGTCTACCCGGAGGCGACACATAATGCCGAGAGATATGTGGTGGACTCGATCCGGAAATACAAAACGAACTCTGGCTTTCTTGGAACAAAGGGTAGGATCCTGGTCGACTATCTGCGTGCAACACAGAAGATGCCTTTGTGGACCAGCTAGAAGGTTCCCAAGAAGAGGCAAGCAGTTACATTGGGGCTAATGGATGGTCACTAACTCTCCAGTGTGACTACAAAGATAAGGGGTGTGAAGCTGTAACTACAAGGATTCTGAACGGGCTCCCAAAGGATTGGAGAGTTGGGGCCAATTACATTGTGTGGAATCCGCTACTGGACCCTTTGGTAGAGGAGAATGATCCAAATTACGACGTCTTTGTGGACTATGACCTACCCCACTCTTGGAGCCTCAACTGCCCTAGATCCGAAGGAGCAATTTCTGAGAACATCTGGCCACTTGCACTCTACCGCAAGATGCCAACAGAATGGAATGACGAAGAGCCAAGTCCCAAAAGAGCAAGAGTCGAGTTTGAGGAACAGGATAAAACAGCCATGCTGACCAATTTCCATGAGGAGTACAACAAAATCGTCTATTCAAAGGACTGTGAGGTCATCAATTCAGACGCTGGCAATCTTGTGCTCATCCCAGATCCCATATTCAAAGTGCGATTCTCAAAGTTCTCAAGTGAATACAAGGACGAGGATATGAGTTTTGTGTTTGTTCGACGTCTCATCCCACAGGACAAGTACGACACTGCATTTAGTTTCATCAGTGAAGATTTGCCTGGTGTCATTAAAGTAAGGAATTAAAAATTTCATGTGAGCCTTATAAACGCGTGGAGTATTAAAGGAGATGGCAATGCTTGTTGGCTGAAGAAGGTAGGCAATGGTATCTCAGCGAAAGGTTGTACTGAGGCATCGCAGCTAATGACTACATTTGTCCATGAAAAATTTTTTTTGTTCCATTTTAATATAGTTTGCGAAAATTGCTTTTTTTTGCAGTAATTTCAGAACCGTTTTTCCTACCAATTTCGAATTCCTATTTCAAAACGAGAAGATTAGTTATGCTAAAAGAAAAGAGTAAAAAACTAAGTAGAAAGCCACCAACATAAGCCGGGGTAAATTAGACACTTTGTACTTGGGGTGGTTATGAAAGTGATTCGACGGCGCACGATTACTCAATCATTTTTTGTCTAAAATTGACTGAAATTTTGTGAGTAGATTTTGCAACGATTTCCGCCATAGGGATGTTTGACGGCGTTTGTCAATCAATTTATTCCGCATCATAAGCTGTTTCCAAAATGGTGTTATGCATCTACTTTGTGTCTGCAAGCAAGCAAGTTCTGGTTGAACTAGTTGTGTAGCAGTAAAGTGTCTGCGTGATCCCCATCTTATGTTGGTGGCTTTCTACTTAATTTTTTTATTTTCTTTCTATTAGGAAACCACTGGACCAGTAATCTTTCGTTTTGAAAAAAGGATTTTGAAACTGGTGAAATGGTTTGAAATAACTGTTTTTTTTTGAATACTCGTGTATATCATAAATATTTGTCAAAATAAATTTAAAAAGCCATGCAAAAAAACATGATAAAGTATGTAAAAACTTGTCGATTTTTTTGTAACTAACGTGTTCCATTTTATATGTGAGTAAGCGCTTAAGCTGCTTGGAATTCCACCGTTCAGACAAGCACAAACTTTTTGGTATTGTCTTAGAATAATTGTTCCATATTTATTTTTTAAATGTTGGACTTTGGGCATGTAAAGGAAATATCCAAATCCGTGAACAGCTATTCACAGAACATTCACTGAATATTATTTTTATCGATTTCTGTAAGTACACCGTAAGTAAATGATAATTCTCCGAAAAAAGGAATGTAACCTGATCAGCGATCACGTCGTTAAAACCCACTGAAATGGGGGGCTAATAAAGCATAAATTCATAAGAAAAAGTTTAAGCGGTCAAGGCTCGTCCAGGTGGTTAAAGATAGCTTGACACAAGCGTTACAAGGGTGGGTGTTTTCGTAAAGCGTTAGAGGGGAAACTCAGTTAGAAATACTAACAGGATCTCTTAAATATTGCTTCTATAAGTTTTTTCCGTGCAACGAAATCTGATGGCCTTTTATTGTGGGATTTATTTTATATGTAAATTGCTTATGCCCGTGTACAATTATTGCTGCGGACCGAAACTATTTTGTCCGATTGGCATTTTCAAATTAAAGCACACATTCCTGACATTAGTCCTCGACTTTCTTTCTCGAAAGGCACATCGAAAAAATGAAGTCTAAAGGTCGATATGGATGACCAATCGCTTTTCCACTGTACAGGCGTTAGCATAACCTACGTGGTAACATTTGGGTATCTGTGTTAGAGACATAATACAAATGTACATTCACCATCCTTTAACTCACTGTAGTGGCATTCATAAACGTCATGGATTCACGCAACGCCATATGGGGACATAACCAAGAATTTTGTAAGTACATAATTAAACAAGATTGGAATTAAAACGTATTCATGTTCTTATTAAAACTTTGTATAAGTTGCAAGAAGAAATTCTGTTTCAAAAGAGGAGGCAGTGGTTGCAAGAGAACAGTGGAATTTAAAAAAACGGTAATATTTTTTATCGCTAGGCAACTTTCGACTAGGTATAAAGCCACTATTACTATATTCCTGTAAAACAATAAATGAAGGGCTGTCAACTTTTGTAAATATCAGTTTTGTTTCGATGGACTTTTAATTTTCGTAAAAAGTGTTATTTTTAATATAAAAAATGCCAAAAAAATGCAAAAATTGAATAAAAAAATTAAAGTCTAAAACATTAATTTTTTCTTGCGAACTGTAAATCTGTGTAGAAGTATAGAATCATAAAGCCCCGACCCATACTTCAATCATCAAAGAGTAAATCTGTATCATTTTTGGCTTCATTTTTTTAAATCGGAATTGCAAATTATGATCGGGAAATTTTAAGGTATTGAAACTACGTTGTTTCATTCCTAGTTTAACTCGGTATTCCTGGGAATTCCATAATTTCAGTTTTAACTTAAAATTATGATGCATCAAATGAAAAGGTTAACAAACGCTCTGATAATAAAATTTGAAAGTTTGCATTTTATTTGAGTTATTTCCTTCAACATATTCAAGGACAAAACTACAAACTTATATATTCTGTTTTAACTTATTCG
>LJIJ01004238.1:0-15535 GCA_001718145.1 Orchesella cincta
TCGGCACTCCCGCCCTCGTGTGCATTGCAGCTAGCTCGCCCGGTCCCCTTGTTCTGAACGCGCTCATCCATCCCTTCTTAGTTGTGTCACCTTCCCGTTCTTTCACTTCCGCGTTTAACAGCTTCGCCCCGAGGAATTGCACCTCCCGCAAATACGGCCCGGTCGAGCCACCTCCCATGAATCCCTTTCAGAGGTTGCGACTTCCCGAGCAGCGGATGCCCTTCTCCTCTCCCACCACACACACACCACCTAAGCTCCTTCAGAAAGGTCGGGCAAACTTCTCTCCGCGCCAACGCCAGTCAACGCTGTTGTTGGCCCGGCCGTGTTGAGGTCACTCGCACGCCTCGGTCAACTAAACACATGAAACGAGTGTGCTTGCTCTATGAGGGCATCCGTCCGATCGCCTCCAAAAAGCCAACCACGTTTCCGGCTTGCTACAGGCTCCTGACGTGCTCTGGCCAGTACCTATTATCCTATCCCGGACGGGGTTAATTCCATAAATCCAGTTCAGCTCTTCCAACACGCCTTCCGCTCCAAGGTTCCTCATAATTGGTCGGTACGTTCGCTGGGTGTTGGGGCCATGACGGTGCTTCCACCGCCGTTCTTCGCTGCTCTTTTCAACGAGATACGTCAGCCGCATAAACGATTGTTAAGATGTCTCCCTCATCAACCTTGTACTGTGAGTTGCTACGGAGCCAAAAAGCCGCAGCAACCGCTTACACGCATTCCTCCCGCGATTTCCATCGAAGTCCAGGAAGTTTCTGTCAACTGCATGACTGCCGCTTGATAGAGTAACAGGGCTCTGCGGTCGGTCGCTGGATCTTGCGCCTTTGCCACCTCCACTGATTGCGCTGGTGTTCCGAGCGCCTTAGCCACGAGGTAGCCTCCGATTGGAGTTGCACAATCCTTCCGCTTGCCACATTTTCTGCCGGCCATATACTCTCTTGCTACTTCTCGCCGTTGAGTCGCGGGACTGGAGCGTGCGGTGCCGGAGCGAAGATGAGTCGGCAAGAATTTTCAGTTCCTCGATCTGTATTACCAGCTCCCCTGGTGGTGCGGTAAAGTCTGTCGTCAACAATATTTATATTTCGTTCCTGTGCAGTTGGCCTTGGCCTTTTGGTATTTCCCCCTTGAACATCTTGTTCCGTTGTTTTTTGCCGCGCCGCCCCGCTGCGATTCATATAATCCCTGCTTCCTTCTCTATAGATATCTGCTCAATCTCCCGTTTCTGGCCCATGCTGGATGTCTGTCCGTCGTCTTGTGGAAACTGGCGGGCTGGGTCATTCCGCTGTTTGCGCCTTCTTTCTTTTTCTTCTAGGACCTCTCCTATCGTCCAAAAGTCGGCTTATCCGGATTTCGCGGCTTGGCTAAGAGCTCGGCTCGGAGCAGCGTCTGCAGAGTACTACGGCTGCTCTTTTTCTTTGTTTTTTGAGTCCAATCGAGGGGGCACCTGCTAGCCCTTCAGTCGCTCGACCTGGGCGACCCTCCAGTTGTCTTCAGTGTACCGACATGCCACAGTCGTTTGATTTCTGGGCTCCTCCAGATTCCGCATTCCTTTTCCGCCTCGCAGCCACTCGAATGCATTCTCCCTCGGGATTGGCTTGACATCGTGACGGACCTCCGGACCCACCGCCGTCTTCCAAGATTACGCTCCTGGGACTTCCTGCACATCCCAGCTGAAACCTGGCTGTCGGTTGGTCCCGGCCTTGATGACTCTGCGGGAAAGCAGTCCATCTCCAACGCCATGACGGTACGCTGGGCTTGGACATCCTTCACACAACCCTCACACATAAGCCCGTACAGCGAACTCGACACTTCAATTTCCCCAATTTCCCGGATATCACCCTACTTCCGCGTCCAGCAGGCGCGCCCAAGGCATATTCCTCCCGACTGTACTAGAACGGTACTCGAACGGACCCCCAGCACCGATGACCGGGAAGTCACCTAATGCCACTCCCTTGCACCTGCCCAGAAACACGATCATAAACCGCCACTTCGGAAACTCCACCAAAGTTAAGGTTACTGTAAAAAAAGGCTAACCCGAGTTTCGATTTACTGTCAAAAGTGTGTAAAGGTTCTTTACAGGAAGGTAGGAATAGTATTAGCCGAGCCCAGTCTTAGAGTTGCATTCACAGTACCCTTATCTGCTCTCGGCCTCTTCTAGGCTCCCTACCTTCCTAGCAAGCTCTACACAACTCAACGCCGCCCGTAGACCGATAGATTCGATCTTCCAATCTCGAGGCTCTCCTCGACCCCAACACCTACATGACTCGTCTCGTCCAAAAAGTGCCGCTTTCTCTACTTTTCTCTACGAGAACCACGTTCAAACCAGGATAAATATACCTCTAAGGCAGTATGGCGACAGAAAACACACTCATTCGTACGATACTCTATACAACATAACACGGTTCCCCTACCCCAACCCAATAAAGGCAAAGGCAAAGGATATGTGTATAATTATGTTTAAAACGATTATCCGTCCCGCGTCCTGATAAATGCGTTTCCCGTCTTTATATTACAATACAATGTATGCACGCATCTATCAATCACCGTAGAATTCTTGTTACTATGCACTAACTGCATCGCAGTTTTTATCACGCTGAAACAAAGATATTTCGGTCATACATACTCATTTGATCTAATTTTGCCCACATACCAAACTAAGCTGTCTGAGTGGAGCAGCACATCTCTTTTGTGGAAATTTTGAAAAAAACCCAGTTCTATCCGTAGGAAAATCCTATCGTATACAGCAGTGGTTTGCTGTGATGTAGTATGTAGCACCCCATCCTGTAAAACCCGTTCAAATGTTGAGCTCATCAATAAGCATTAATGTGAGTAGCATGTGTACCACTTTAAGATGTTCGCAACATTGTTTAAAGAGTTCTAGAAGGAAAAGCCTCTGCGCCACATCGTGGATCATAAATGGCTTGGCTGTCAGCCGGCGGCCCGACGCTATGCCTTAACTCCCTCGCCTTACGCTAGACAATGGCAAACGAGAGCGTTTGTTTTTTTTCAATGTCAGTAATGTGTGTATACCATAAAAATCTGCAGCTTTTATTCAGGATAAAGGTTTTACAAGTTTTGAAATGCGGAAATGTTTTCTAATAACTGAATTGAATTTCTCTGGAATCGTCCACATCCATATAAATGAAGCCGTCGCTGGATCCAGGTGGAGGTGGGGTCTTGCTGCCAAGCGGCTTCCCGCCTATAGCTTCCCAGGAGGTGGTAGCTCCTTCCTTTGTATCAAGACCAAGGCTATCCCAGAAGTCGGCATATTTTTGTAAAAGGTTCCTTCATCATCTAAACCTTTCATCACCAAGCTCATACCATTCCAAGTTTGATTTTTCACGACCCTTTCATTGAGACCCAATCCGCTACTGGCTTCCTATTTGTTAGAATAAACGCGTCAAGAATGCATAATTGTGAGGTGTCAAAAGTTGGAAAATCGAAGTTTACCCGTCTAGCGCAACACATCACCAGATCTTAACAACGGGTCTTTCCGAAAATCCTAAATGTTTTTGGTCTGGAATTCCGTAATCATCATATAGTCCCCAAAATCCTATTGAAAAATAACACATTTTCAGACTAAAGCCACAGCCACAGCCATGCTATAGTTGTAAATTGTAGGACAATGCTAAAATAATACGTCAGCGGGATCGAAAAGAAAGGTGACATCCCTGGTGAATTTCATCCCCATTGCAAGGTCCAGTAGGTCAAATCTGTAAGAAAGCGACACAATTATTAATTGTTTAAACCTAAAAATAAAATAGGTCTCCGATACTTTAGTCATATATACGTACTTAAGTTTATCATAGCCGGTGCCACTTTTGATAGATGTCCAACTCCGCTCCAGTCGACAGTAGCACAGTACATCTCGCTCCATTTTCCATATAGAACCGCAGCATTCCCTCACACACTGATAGTAATTCCGGTGTGAATACATATCAATGTGAGTTTGATGATGCGCAAGATTACGAAGTTCCTCAGTCGGAACGCTTCATAGGTAAAACTCGCGAATTTTCTCAGTAATTCCATCAATAGTGTCCTCTGTCGTTCTTGCAGTAGATAACCCATAGCCAAAGTTGGGAGGATAAGACTTTGTATATTTTGTAAAGTATTCGCTTTTCAGACCGGGATTTTGTATATACTCTGTGGAAATTAACGCATTACGTAATAACCAGTCATATAAAAAAAGAGCATTGTTTCAGGATAGCATTGCATTTACATACGCCCCGTAATAAATTGCAGCCCTCTTGGACTATTGATTCCTAGCAATAATACAAGGTTTTAAACGATCGGATGAGGATTTCATTCTTGGCTGCCAAAAAAATGCTTACGTCGGGTTTGTCTGGATCATTTCAGCGCTTACCCATCGCCGATGACTACGGTATTCCACCCACGTATCATCTGGGGTGGCATCTTATCTAGGAATGTTAACGAGGGTAATTGGAAGAAAGACACTTTGTTCTGGGACAAGGGGAGCCGTACCATCTGTTCTACTACAGGTGCGAACGTGGATAAATGGATCATGAATGGTCTCTGTCTGGGTGAAAAACACCAGCTAATCTGATTTGTCTGTGCGTTATTGACAATACAATCATCAAGCCCCGCGCTGGCTGCTCAGGCTCGCAGTCTCCCGAAAAAGTGTAGTGGGTCCACTTATACAGCAATACTCAGTCATCGTTGTTCAGTATCCAATCCCTGTATTTCTTCTGTGCAAGTCACGGCTTACCGCATGGTGTTTGTTGCCGTGGCCATTAATCTCTTTGGCAGTATTTCTGTGGTCCTAGTCCTATCGCCATCTCCTCTCTTTCTTTTCTCGATCCGCTGGGGTACCTGTTACAGCGCCCTACAGCCCTCGCTCGTATAAAATTTTTGACGGGATGCTGCTGGCTTGTCCAGCATGCAAACCAGTGCCCAATGCGGCAGCACAGGGGAACGCCTTCTGCTCGTATCGCTCCTACTGGAGGAGGTGCCTTTGACAACTTCAGAAAGGTCATTGTAGTAGATAGAACTTTAAAAAACTGGTGTGAATGAGTTTCTTGATCAAAATTTACGGTGTCTTACGCCTTGCTCTTATATTTGGTTTTGTTAATTATTCAGTTATGTTGTGCATATACGGTTGTCTGTCTTGCTTATAAGATAAGAGCTTCTCTATCTCTCTGTTCTTGTTTCTCATTATAACTAAAATGTTCATTCATGTCTGTACTCTTTGTTCTCTGTATCGATTGAATTTATTGCTTGGGTGTCCTTCAATTATCTGATTTTGCGGATGCGTACTCTCGACCACTCCACCTCGCTCGAACTTAGTATTTATTAATTACTTGATTAGAAAATTTTTTGGTCAAGATTGAACAAAAAAGGAATTCTTAGTGGCCAGCTGCTATCTGCTGATACACTACTCAACCTTAGCGCAAGCACTTGATGCCTAAAACATCTCCATCCTCGCTACATTAATTGAGCGGTTAAATTACGGTGATTAGTACGTAATCGTTTAATTAACTTATATAATATATTATATTGTTAATCCTAATTTATTATTTCATAAGCCGTACACCTGTCATCTAGTTTTCTGTGTGTTATTTATTTTTTTTGTGTTATGAGCATCGATTGACTGATTAAACTTATATTTGGTTCTGTGAGGTTGCTCAAGGCGCCGTCAGGGCTTGAAAACTAATATAAGCCTCAAATAAACCGAGCTTGTGAAGCATTTATTTTTTGTCTTAGTTTGGTTTGTGTAATTGTTTGTGTATTTCAAACAGCGAGTTTCAGTTCAGCATTGCCGATAGTTGACTCGTAAACAAGCTTACGCAGTCTACCGAAATGTTTAGCCTTCCAAGCCTCGCATCTCCTGAACCTCCCACCCAATCACCCTGTTCACATCCAGAGCAACCACCATGGAACGGGCGGTTACCAAACCGGGAAGGGTCTTGACAAGCCAGTAGTCCGACTGATGGTGTGGCTGGGAGCTGAGTGTACTGCGTTGAGCGCTGCTGAGTGGTATACACAAGTCTCCTGTGCACCAGCATCTGCCATGTCTTGCCGTTCATGTTCGGTAACATGGAGGTGGGCCGTGTTGGCGTCGCTAATCCCAGCTCCCACGGTTGGAGGACAGCGCGCACGCTCCGCGCTTCCTCCTTTCCTTAACGGAGGGAGCTTATTTTGTGAACTCATACTTTCGCACACCGCGCCGCCAGACTTCCTCTTCAGGAGGCAAGTCATCCTATAGCTGAAACCTGGGTCAGACTATCCCCGACGACCCCATCCCCTGCTGAGCCGTTCGCGGCGCAGGTTGGTGGCACTTACCTCGGATCCAGACACGTACTCTTAAAAATCTGCCGACCTCGTCCTTCCGGTTTCAGCAATCATCGCCCTCTTAATTCTGCTACGCCCTGCTCGGTCAAGGCTGCTACTCTCCCCCAACACGATACCTCAGCCACACTCAACTCACCACCAATGATTAAAATAAGAGCCGCGGCCCGCCCCCAATACGAACGCTCCTCAATGCAGGCTACTGCGATGGATCTTTGGCAGCAACAACATCTTTTTAAACTCTGGCAGATGACTGCAAGTTCCCCTGTCGTAGTGAACGCCAACCGCCGCTTCTGGCACGAGCGCGGATGGCAGACCATTAGTCAAGAAATATGTTCAAATGACCAATATCGTAACTTATTTCGAAATCAAAAAGTTTTGTCACCTTCTATATCATTTACAATCTAGTTTGTTGCTTATTTTTATTGACAATAGATTTCATCAAGGTCAATCAGTTTTTACACAATATAAATTGTTGTTGCAACTTGCAAGTTGGATGTCCTTCAGCCAAGGATTTTTGAGAAGAAGCCTGGCTTTTTTGTTGTCGTAGTTGTGGTGCTTGAATAGGGATCCTCATCCAAAAACACGGCATGAATAGCTGGTGGAGCTACTGTCGTAGTAGTTGAGGTGGTTCCAGAAGAAGAAGGAGATGCTGATGTAGGTTTAGTTATTATAGCCTTATTAGCTGCAGATGTTGTTGTTGTTGAAGATGATGATGGTTTTGGGGTTGGAGTTGTTGGAGTTGCTCCAGGAGAAATACTAGAACCAGAAGGTGGGGCAAGACCGTATGGCAAATTTCCACGCCTTGTGAAGGAGATTTGGCCGTTGGTGAAGTTGCAAATGATGATAATGAGGGAGAAATGGTATTCCCGATTTTGTACCACCTCCAATTGGCAAAGGTGGTGATACTTGGCTTTTGATTGTTTGATGATAAAGAAGGCTGGGTTAACATGAGGTGTTGAAGGAGTTATAGGTTTTACGGTTGGCTTTTCAGTCATAGTATACCTATAACAATCTTTCCGTCATTCTTTGAAGGCAGGGCTCGCTCCTTCGCCCGACTCACATGATTCCCAAATCTTGAAACGTGGGACTAATAACAGGTCGGGACTCTGTGCAGGTGGCAGGTCTAAATTCGATACAGGCGAGAGAGGACTATAGTTGGCGGTCGGCCATGGAGTACACGGAGCCCATTCAATGCCGGTCTCTTTCTCATCGTTGCTGCGCAGGTTCTTCCTTGAAGTTACATCCGAATTTAGCAATCTTTACATTAAATTTCAAAGATAAAAGCGAGGAAGATTCCTCCGCTTCGCCCTGAATTTCATGTCCCGATCTTCATACTCTACGAGGCGCATACCTTACCGCCGAGTTCTCTCTCGGGAATGGCTGCTCCAGTATCTCTTGACCATTTTCTCAGGAAATCGGCGTTCTGTTTCTGTCGCGACCTCCCGCCCGCCCCTACCTCCCCCCGTTCTTGTCAACTCTGGCGCACCATACTTTCGCTAACACGCCAATTCTCGAACTGCAGGGAGAGGGGAACGTTCGTCATTGCGTGTCACGACACTCCTCGCAGTATCGCCTGGACTCATCCAAAAACCAGTCTGGCATTCATTGATCAATCCAAGTTTCCCACAAACTTAGTGCCAAATTAATAGCAACTCACTCGCCCCTATCGCGACTCCCCATTCCTCCCCTATCCAGAAAACCACTGTGCACGCACCCTGGCCAAGGCTGAGTCCGTGTACAGCTAGACTGGACCACAACTGCGCTTGATTGTGTTACGGCTGGCGGTTTGCAGTGCCCACTTGAATCGCACAATTACGGATCAGCGCTTTAGAGCAGCGCATAACCACCACTTTGCTCCTTCTGCGTTTCTCCTTCAGTCAATCCTGTTCTCAAGCTCATGATGCCACTGGCGAGACTTGGTTGCCCGATCCATTGGAGGGCATTAGCGGAGCAGTCTGACGCCGCTGATAGTGAAAAAATTAATGGAGCCAGTTATCCAGTCTGGTCCTTAGGCAATTGGGTCAGCTTTTTGGCAGTTGTCACCACATCACCTGAACACGTAAACGGTACCCATCAGGGAATCGTAAAGCTCAATACAAGAGCTTACCTCCCATGTATTAATCTGAAACGGTGACTACTCCCCGGCTTACTACTCTACCTGCGCAAGCCGACACCAGCATTCCCAAAGGCCCTGCTTCAGAGACTTGTATGCTGTATAGCCCACGGAAGTATGGCTGCTGTCTCCCTTGTGCAGAAGTAATTCTTTGGGGTGCTGTCCTGGAACCACAGCTCCTTCATCGTGGCAGCAATTGTCCTGCACCGGGGCGCAAAAGCGGTACTGCAGGGTCTTCTGCAAAGCCTTGAAGCGCGCAACCCTTCCGCAATTTCAATATCTTTCGACTTTTCCCTTTGATGCAAACTCATAATTCTTTGCTTTTTTTCCAGGACAATTAAGCTTTGCAGCAAGCTTCTCGCTACTTTTTAGGGTTTCGCACGATTACCCATGGGGCATATACTCATTTCCGCTTTCACTGGATTACATACAAATAAACCCTTTGCTTGGTGGGAAAGCATTAAGTAGATGCTATTGCACCACCTCCACTGCGCACCAACCCAGTGTTATTTTACTAGAATCTCCTCCAAATGCTTCAATGTTCTCACGAATAAATGAACGATTCAAATTCATAGATCCCGTAATCCAAGATTGGCGATAGAGTCGGAATCTCCTGTACTTAAAAATCCGAGAACCCTATTTGTTGTTGTTTCATAAAGGTTCATCACAATAATACACCACATTTAGCATAACTTCCACTTTAGCAAATGAACAGATACTTTAATTTAACGTAATATGACTGCCCCTTACCCCAAACGATAATTAAGAGTGACCCACACCACATCCTCATCTAGAAAAATTTTTGCACCAAATATCTGGCCACTTTGAGACACAAAACTTCCTCCATGTATGTAAGACCAACACCAGGCAATTTCCGGGATTTAACAGTAGTGGATGATGGTTTTGCTGTTGTCGAAGCAGTTTTGGGTCGTTGGTGGATTGAGGATGCCTCCGTTTGTTTCGGAACTTGTGGAGTGTAAATGTTTAAAAAACATGTTCTGATCCTACAGTATTCTTTTGTCTTTCTGTCTAATTGTACGCATGGGGAGCCAAATTTTGTGGCATCCCTGATTCCTTTCCCATTTTTCTGGTGGAACAGCTTCCTAATTCGTGTCAGTGATAATATATGTAAGTGTATTGCTTTTAGTTGTAAAGTTTTTGAAATTCAGTTAGCATTCAGATAACAAATGTTCGCTTACCTGAAACCGTTGTGGCTTTTGCGCATATGGTATCCCCAAGTACTGAACAAACTTTCTGCCATTGCGGGACTCTCCAAGTTTACCTTTCAATTTGCCCTGCTTGATTTCCACGAGGGGTTCTATTGCCGCACTAATCACATATTGAATTGCGATAGCGAACAACAAATTAACTGCGAGCAAACGCATCTTTTCGAGATTCGTGTGTCAAAGTTTGTAAATTATTATTTTGAAGAGGGAATCTAATGAGCCATCTTATCGACCGTCCACTAGAAATCCATATGAGTGAAAACCAAGCCATATGTTGTATGTCCAAGCTGCATCTATGAATGATGTCATAATTCCATATTTTGCTGTCGGCGATTGAGATGCATGGTAAGAAGATATTTTGAAGGTGATCTTGAGCATCATTGTCAAGTAGGCGATTAAAAATATTGTTGTACAAATTGTATATGCAAACATGCTCATATCTACTCATCCCAGTGATCATAAATGCACATTGTTGAGTAGCTGCCAATAATTCTCTTGTCTCAAAGAAGACTCGACTCGATGCGCATAATTAGTTGATTAAAAATCTAATTATTATTGTTACTCTTCCAAACAAATAGAAAAACTTGTTTCCCCTGTGCCACTACTCAGAATTTTGTATATTCTCGGCAGGTGGTCGTCAAGATGGGATTGGGTATGGAGACAATGCAAATGTTTGATGGCATGCTAATGAATGATGTACCTGTCATTTTTCAACTGAGCCTAATCCAATTAGAGCGTACGGAGAATATAAAGAACGCAACAACTAGAAAGCTTTGTGAGAACTTGATATCAGCTACTCATCCATGTAGTTGTCCATGTTAAAGATGGGATTCTTGATAGTGTTTTGTTTTGAGTAAATGTCAATGTCAATTTATATTACACGTTGCGTATAGCTGCGGATCAGTGTTACATAATTTTTGCATAATGAAAAATAAAACCGCTCATATTGATCCCGACCACATAACCCATTGAACCCATATGGTACGATTATCAATTAAATAAATATGTAAATTGATCTGATAATGGTTGACAATTTGACAACAGGACAAGGAACTAATCTAATAATAAAAAATAGCATGTAATGTGGGCTTGCCTTTCTCTATTAAAACAACGAGTAAATGATAAGAGGAGCTTGAAGGTTAATATTATTAGGTATTATGCACATGGAAGGCTGTTGCAGCCATATTGCAAAAATGAGAATAATTATAGAATACAAAATGGTTAGTAAGTTTATAATAAAATGCATGTAGTTGAGTTGCATCTATTTGCATATAATGACAAAGAAATTTTGCAATCTGCAGTGAACTTTCGTGTTAATGTATGTATTTTTGTAGACAGTGATCTTCATGATGCTAATTAAGTGACCACAGTTTTTCTCTTAAAATGCTTGTATTCTGTCAGGATGTCTGTATGTTAAATAAGCTACTTATAATAATGTATACAACCTCTTGGCTAAAAAGGTCTTTCTGTATCCTACCTAATGATGTATATTCTTATGACTAAGCTATTTTGAGTCTTCATTCCATTCCTTTATGCAAGTACAGTTTTTTCACTCTCTCTGTCCCGGAGGAGTCTTTTCTGTACATTTTCCTTTTACCTTGATTGTGGGCATTGACCCAAGTTTTCATTCATAATCCAATTCCAATCCAACCTCATTCGCCTTCTAGAGCTAGGGCAATCAACCTTCCTTTTCCTTCTTCGTTTGAGCTTTTACTACAATAAATTTCCTGACTTATCTTCCATTCAGAAACCAAAAAACCTACCTGTTTTTACTTGCTCATTTAATTCTATTTCCTAACTACCATGTTCATGCATCTCTCACATTTCCAACCAACCCTAACTGCAACATATCCTAAACTGTCACATTAACTCGACAAAACCAGTCCACCTTCCTGTGGCAACATTTTGGTCCATACGAACCACGGATGATAACCTTCTGTGATCTCGTCGATCAGTTTTTGTGAAGTTTTCTGTTGTAGTTAAAGTTTCTGTTTCCTCATCATGGCTCCAACAAACTTTGAGAAGGCTGAAAGTGAGCGTAGTGTCATCACTATCAAGTTGTCATTGATGGACAGTCAGGTTGCTGCTAACGCTATCACTCCACTTTTGGAACATGAAGTGGATTCCTACCTCCGGATGGCTAACAATGTCCTAGGGAGATTGAAGAGAATTTCAAATCCCTACAAATGAACGCTCCCAAAACAATTGACATGACCCCATATAACGAGGAGTTCGTCAACATGACGCACAAGCCATCCGTCTTCACGCTGGATTCCATGGAATGAAGATGCAGTTTCCTGTTGCCTCTTCCTACACCCACCAGTTGTTATCGCCGGCGCGGCTTCTCCTACAGTCACAACAAAATAAAGCTACCAGCCCTGGAGTTGCCTAAATTTTCAGGAAATCTCCAGGAGTGGGTCCCTTTCCGTGATCTCTTCATCACAGCTGTGCACAACTCTTCTTGTCCAAAGTTGGAGAAGTTGACCAGCTCAAATCCTTGCTCACTGGCGAAGCTCAACGTCAAGTTCGCTCACTCGTGCCTCAGTGACGCCAACTACGACATCGCTGGAAAACCTGGAGGAGCGGTACGAGAACAACAGAGAGCTCCTTTCACACTGCTTCGTCGTCTCATCACCTATCAGCCAATCCAGTCTGCTTCTGCTGCATCCGTAAGATCCCTAATTGACAATACAAAAGAATGTATTAGGTCACTTGAGGTCTTATCAATGCCAACTCAACACTGGATGCTATTATCCTGTACCTGCTGTTCACCAAGATGGACTCCACTCCAGAGAACTATGGGAGCAATCCTAATTGACACCAGTATTCCAGCTGTTTCCAAAATGTTCGAGTTTCTCGAACAACGTGCTCGAGCCCTTGCTGCAGGAAATCCACAACACAATTCCCGTCAACAACAGCAGCAGCCACAACGACAACCGGAGCGAAGAATCCAAACTCATCATGCCATTCCCGGATTCCAATCAAATGCAAAGGTGGGTTGTGCAGTCTTCCATCCAATCTACAAATGTCCGTTTTTAAGCAGCATTCATCCCACCAGCGCCTAGAAGTATTAAAGAAAAAACAATCTTTGCTTCAATTGCTTCATGGAGAAGCACTCATCCCAAAATTGCCAGAATCTTCACAGCTGCAAGGTTGCAATCAGCGTCATCACACAATGTTACATAGTGCTCTACCTCTGAGGGTGGTTCCAGAGTAGCTCCACCTCCACCACCTCCAATAGTTAATGGACACACCCAGGCTTCCCAATCGATCCAAGCAGCCCTTCTAGCTACAGCAGCTGTCCGTGTCACATCCAGTCAAGGAGAGGATTTCCAATGCCGTGCGTTTTTGGATAACGGCTCATCCGTAAGTTTCATTACGGAGCCAACCGCAAGGAGATTAAAGTTGAAACTCATCCCAAGTTCAACACCAGTCACAGGATTATCTGCATCACCTGTTGGAATAGCCACACATTCAACATCAATCATAATAAAACCACATTTTGATTCCATCACAACATATGCTGTGAATGTTTGGTAATCAACCGCATCAGCAGTGACTTACCCACAGTGAGATGCGATCCAAAGGACTGGCCCACATATTAGCAATCTCCAGCTTGCTGATCCACGCTTCGGAGAACCAGCTCCAGTTGATCTCCTGCTCGGAAGTGACTTATTCTGGAACATTTTGGGGAACGAGAAAATCACCGGCACCAAAGGTCAACCTCTTGCAATTAAATCATCACTCGGGTGGCTAATTGCAGGTAATCATACACTACCAACCCCAGTTAACGCGTTCATCACCAACGCTCAGCTCGACGCCTCACTCCAGCGTTTTTGGGACCAGGAAGAAGTCCAGGAAGAGCCAGTCCGGAGCCGAGAGGAGGAGGAGTGCAAGAAACATTTTGCAGAAACCCACCGCCGTGATGATCAGGGGCGGCTTGTGGTTTCCATCCCATGGAAAATACCACAACCTCAATTAGGAGATTCCAGGAGACATGCAGTCCAGCGACTTATTTCCCTGGAGAACCGGCTCGTCCACAAAAAAGGGATCAAGGATGTGGAGAAGTTGAAGAAGCTTAACACCCACTGGGATTCCTATAAAGTTTTCATGCGCGAGTACGAGGAACTTGGCCACATGATACGACTCCATCCAAATAAAATCAACAACAATACATCCTACTACATTCCTCATCATTTTGTAGTGAAGGAATCCAGCACCACCACAAAACTCCGTGTTGTTTTTGATGCCTCCGCTCCTTCTTCTAACGGTGTTACTCTAAATTCCTGTATGATGGTGGGACCTCAGATCCAGGACAACCTCCTCCACATCATGCTCCGATTCCGCATCCACATAATTGCATTTACAGCTGATGTGGAAAAAATGTACCGTCAGATCAGTGTTCGAGAAGAAGACAGATGTTTCCAGCGGATTCTTTGGAGAGAGGATCCAGCCCTTCCAATCCAAGAGTTTGAGCTCACCACCGTAACATACGGCACCGCTTCAGCTCCATATCTTGCTGTTCAAAGCTTACAGCAACTGGGGGTGGATGAACAGAAAAACTTTCCTATAGCAGCGGAGAAGGCCTTGAGGGATTTCTACGTTGATGACTTGGCTTCCGGCGAGAAAAATGTTGAACGAGCCAAGTTAGCTGTCCATCAACTGAACCAGATGATGGAAAAAGGAGGATTCCAGCTACGTAAATGGAGCAGCAATTCGGATGAACTTCTCGACTCCATTCCTGATGACCTAAAGGAAAAACAAACAGTTATTCCTCTTCAACACGACACCTCACCATCTCTCAAAACTTTGGGAATTTTATGGAATCCGAGCAAAGACACTTACCACTTTAAAATTGAGCTGCCTGAATCTGGAAGTTCTCCTACCAAACGCCTCGTCCTCTCCGAGATTTCAAAAATCTTTG
The DNA here is from genome assembly GCA_001718145.1 of Orchesella cincta. NCBI lineage: Eukaryota > Metazoa > Arthropoda > Collembola > Entomobryomorpha > Orchesellidae > Orchesella > Orchesella cincta. The sequence goes on from LJIJ01004238.1 coordinate 14,579, forward strand.
ACCCGTGTGGATGGATCGCTCCTGTCCTCATTTCCTTCAAAATTTACATGCAGGAGCTATGGAAGACCAACTTGGCATGGGATTCTCAACTTCCCCCAGACCTACAAAAACAATGGGAACAACTGCGCTCATCTCTACATCATGTAGAAAAATTACACATACCAAGATGTGTAATCCCAGCTGATCCCGAACGTATCATTCTTTGTGGGTTCTCGGACGCCTCCATCAAAGCTTACTCAGCTGTGGTGTATGTATGCTGCACATACACATCTCTACCACCAACATCATTCATCCTTACATCCAAGACGAGGGTTGCTCCAGTTCGCGCTGTAACGCTTCCAAGATTGGAGTTGTGTGGATCCGTTCTTCTTTCCGAACTGTTGCAAACCGCAATAGCTGCTCTCCAACTCCCCATTGATGAAATTCGAGCCTTCACAGACTCTACCATCACGCTATGTTGGATCCAAGGAGAGCCCTCCAGGTGGAAGACCTACGTACGCAACCGCGTACAAACAATAAAAAATAATATTCCAAATGCCAACTGGTTCCATATTCCAGGTGACAGGAACCCCGCCGACTGTGCCTCTAGAGGAATATCTGCTTACGAGCTGCTCACTCACCCTTTATGGTGGAATGCAGTTCCAGAAGCATTCCAAAATCTCCAACAACTTCCAGTTCCCGAAGAAGATGAAATCCAAGTGATCCAGTCGGAGGAGAAGCCTGTATCCTGTCATTTTGCTGCTCCTGTCATTCCCGAACTCTTCACACACTTCTCCAGTTTCTTGCGCTGCCAACGTGTCGTGGCTTGGTGTTTTCGTTTTGTTTTTAACTGCAAAAATAAACGAAATAAACATGACATTTCTACCATCCCATTATCAACAGCAGAGCTAAATCATGCTCACAACTGATCATCCGTACTGTCCAGTCCTACTATTTTTTTGAGGAAATCCAGGCCTC
>LJIJ01004239.1:0-15534 GCA_001718145.1 Orchesella cincta
ATTTGTAAATCAATAAAACTTTAAATTTTTCAGTTTTTTTTTAAATTATAATTTTTATACAAAAATCAATGGACAAAACGTGTCCAGCAAGACTTAAAATTTACTGCTTTGCCACAAGGTACCTAAAATACGCCGAACTTCTTCTGCTTCTTCACAAATCCGTAGCGTACCTCATTATTCTGTTTTTGGCTACAACTAGTGAACACACATTTTTATTTTCTGCTAATAATTTACAATGCTAACCCCTCTTCAAAAACTTGCCTTTTAAAATACAAAGACTTGGCTTCAAATTCATGTGTCCCTTGCCGTTGAGTGGGATGCAAAATTTGAGAAGCTTGTTCACATAAATCTAAAAAACGTTATACATCATATCTGATTTTAATGGCCTTTGACCTATGGCTTGCTCTTGCATGCGCCTACGATGTAATTGGTCACTACGTGATTAAAGAACGGCAACATTTTAATAACGGAATTGCAGGAATGCTCACAGCTGCCGGTATCGCATTGTTTGCAGCCTTCCTTTGTCCGATCATTATTTTAAAAGACAGAGAATCCATTGAAGGAATGAATCGATTGTTGACCATTCAAAGCCGGTTGTATAAACGTAAGCTATTACATATTATTATATATATTAATAGCCAGTTGTAATCAAATTCATTCCCTACCGCTCCCAACTAGATTTCGATGAAAGGGATAAAGTGGAACTGTTGGACATACTCGTCGTTGGACTGGAAGTGTGTGCAGTGCTAACACATGGATCGTATTATTCTGCTCATTGTATTTTAAATTTGACCCGTCGTTTTACGTTTTGGAAGATGTTTTTGGACCTGGTGAAAGTCGCTCACTGTATCCAACTTTGCCACGTTTCTAGCTCGCGCTATCTTACTTGCTGGGGGATTTGAATGTGCTCGAACTTTGAGTATTGTTGGAGTTATTTTACCAATCGTAGTCGATAGACTTCAGAAGTGCATTAACTTCCTGCTGAAACACAAACGAATATAAGGAGGTAATTACGTACTACACCTGCTTACGGCTAGTTTACAGCTCCATTTCACCATTTTTAATAGATGCAATTTCAGTTGCTATCTCCGCGATTTTTTGGGTATCAGTTGTGACAGCTTGGCTAATAATCAAGGGCATAGTATAATCCCTATCTTTATGTATTTGCTGATTACTCCGTTTGCATTGGGAGTATTTATCTTCATGGATTTCTTACTGCGGATTATTTGCCTCCTTAGTGAAAACTGCACGGAGGTAGTGAAAGCTTGTAGAATGCAAATAGCAATGGCTCATTGCAAAAAGGAAAGGGGCAGACGAAAAGACACAATGTTTCTTGGTAAAAAGCAAAATCACTTCAAGCCATTCGCATTGCGTATAAACCGTTCTTCAGGATTAACAGAAGTTTTGTTACATCTGTTTGGGAAAATTGCGCAGAAAGGGTTTTTGATGTGATACTTATATTCTAAGATTTAAAATGCCATATAATTTTTCATGAAAAATATATACTGTGCGCTACTTGAGTCTAAAATACTATAAAATACGTACGCTAATACTAAATTATTTGGAAATAATTGGTGTGAATCTCTCAGCTCAAGTTTTATAAAACCCATTGAGTTAATGAAATGAGAAGAAAATTCATCCACTTGATTATTTACCCGATTTGAAAAATACTTTACAAATGATTTCCCCGTAGTGTTTGATATCACTAAAGCAATTTTTTAGAAGCAAGATATTTTCAGAAAGTCATTCTTCCAAAAAAATTGATTGCAGGAAAATTCTAATTCGTCATTATTATGCTAAAAAAGCACACAATTATTCAAAAAGAAATTACTTCAGAACGCATTTGGATTGTATCATATGATATACTTCAAGCAACCTTAAAAAACCCACAATTACAGTTTTAAGTTTTACTATAATATATAAATCACAAGTCGAAAAAAGTACCTCACCGCCGTGTAAATATCAACCTTAAAATGAGGGATTGTCAATGCTTTTAAGTATTTACCTTATATTATTTATTCAATTATTTTCAGATTTGTTTCATTTTTCAGGTAGTTTGAAGGAGCTGTTACTAATTCATTATATAGCTCAATGGTTAATGCTTTAAATCATCCACTTGTTATTGATTATATATTGAAGTATTTGTTACATATATCAATGCAAAATTCATTCGAAAAAAATCCATTATGTACTAAAAATTTCTACACTTAAAAGTACCTGATGCAGAAACCTAAGAAACGGTTTACTTTCTTTTGAGGCTCATCTACTTCGTCAGTGTGTGTTTAGAGACGAGCAATTTTACACAGTTTCTCCAATAAAATATTCAAAATGCTAACTCCTCTTCAAAAAATTGCCTTTAAAATTCAAAAGTTTGGCTTCATTTACATGTGTCCCTTACCTGTTGAGTGGGATGCAAAATTTGAGAAGATTGTTCACATAAAGTCTAAAAAACGTTATATATCATATCTGATTTTAATTACCTTTGACCTTTGGCTTGGACTTGCTTGCATCTATGATATAATTGGACACTACATGGTTAAAAAAAGGCCACATTTTAATCACGGGACCGCCGGATTGCACACTGTTGCCTTTACTTACAGCATTGCTTTCACCTTTTCTTGGTATATTTATTCTCTTAAAAAACAATGAATGTATTGAAGGAGCGAATCGACTGTTGAGTATTCAAAGCCAGCTTTACAAACGTAAGTTAATGTAAATTACGCTGTTTAAACAATTGAGTAAATAATATGGTCCCTCCTATTTGTTCTAACTAGGCTTCGGAAAAGGGATAAGGTGACACGGTTGACATACTTTTCATCGTACTGATAGCATGTGCAGTGATAACACCATGGATCATATTTTTCTGCTCACTGTATTTCAAAATTGACCCAACATTTTTCGTTTTGGAAGACATTTTTGGACCTGGAGAACAGCGCTCACGTGCATCCAACTTTGCGACATTTGTAACTCGCGCTATCTTACTTGCTGGCGGATTCGAATGTACTCGAACCTTAAGTATTATTGGAGCTGTTGGGTTTTGGCCGAACGACTACAGAAGAGTATTAACGTTCTGTTGAAACACACAACAGAATATAAGGAGGTCATAACGTGGTACACTTACTTACAATTGGTATACAGTTACATGGCCCCACTTGCAGGAGACGCAGCTTCAGCTAGCATCTCAATAGTTTTCTGGGTATCAGTTATCGCAACTTGGCTAATTATCAAGGGACGCAACATAATCCCATTCTTTATGTACTTGCTGATTACTCCTTTTGCATTAGGAGTAGTTATCTTCATGGATTTCTTACTGCGGATTGTTTGCCTCCTTAGTGAAAACTGCAAGGAGGTAGTAAAAGTTTGTAGAATGCAAATAGCAATGGCTCATTGCAAAAGGGAAAGGGGCAGACGAAAAGACAAAGTGTTTCTTGGTAGAAAGGCAAAATCACTACAAGCCATTTGCATTGAGTATAAGCCATTCTTCAGTATTGACAGAAAATTAGTGACAGCCATTTGGGAAAATTGGGCAGAAAGGGTATTTGATGTTATACTCGTATTCTAATCCTCACTATCCGAAATAATGTAATACTAAGTAATATTAATAAAGTTTGGATACATTTGGAGCTTGTTGTTACTTGCATGCCTATTAATTACCTGCTCCTAATTAAATCCAAAAGTGGTTTTATATAAGGATTTAAACAGAATGGACGCTGACAATCAGAATTGCAGAAATAATTTTAATTTGTAGACTTACCAGGTTGAAACGTTTTGGACTTCAAATAAAGTATTATAAACTGGAAGTAAAACATACGAGCATTACGTGCTGGGGGTGTGAAGTTGTTTACCTTTACCTTAGTACTTTTTGTTCCATTATCATAAAATACATTAGCGGCTTCGCAGTATAAAATGTCCACATCGAGAATGGTTTTCATGAAGAAGGTAAATACTTAAAAAAGATATTTTGGTAATGCATAAAAGTGCAGTTTATTTTATACTGAACATAATCATATGCGGAAAGTTGGCTTGCTGTATCAAACATAAACACGAAAGCTGAAAAATTCATGGAACCTCATTCAACCTTTAGTGGACAAGGTTATAATAGATTAAACCCGTGAATTTATCATAATGCAAAAGCTGCAAAACAAGAATGAGGTCTATTAAGCAGCTTAAAATTTTGCTTTGTCATCGACAGATGTAATATGTACATAAAGACCCATTTATATAATATTTTGAGTTTGCTTGTCTGAAGATTGACAAGGTCCAAAATCTGCTTGTCAAATGATAAAGCGTTGCATAAATGTGATTACGTGAAAAGACAGACTAGGTCAATTATTCAACAGTTTAACGTATGGTTGTGTGTGTTCACGTCTCCGATTTTTCGTTTTGTTAAGTTATATTTTCACGGGGCAAAATGACAATTCCTCTAGATTTTCTCACGCGCTACGCCATTCCGCTAGTGGTGGCAACCCTGTTTCTTGGCGATGTTGATATACCTCAGCAATTTTCCATTTTCGATAAAACGCAAAGGTTATCAGATGAAGTACTGAGTAAGGCAATGGGAGAAGGGGAAGGACCCCCGGAATCATTTGATTACATCATTGTAGGTGGTGGATCCGCTGGAGCTATTTTGGCCAACAGACTAACAGCTTCTGGTGAGAATCGTGTGCTTTTATTGGAGGCTGGTGGAGACCCGAACCCGATTTTGGATGTACCCTTTGCTCAGAGATTCTACTGGGATTCGGAGATGGATTGGAACTACACGACAGTGAAACAAAACCGGTCTTGTCATCTTTTTGGTGGAAATTGCATTTGGCCACGTGGTAAAGCTTTAGGTGGAAGCAGCTCTGTAAATGGTTTGGTTTACAATCGCTGCAAACCAAAAGTAAAGTAAAATTGAATTTAAAATAACTACGTAACTTGCATTAGTTTAATTTGTGTAAATTTTAATTTATGCAGGACTACGATTCATGGGCGAATTTTACTGGAGACCAGTCTTGGTCGTGGGCAAATGTTAAAGACACCTTCAACAGAATAGAAGATTATCATGGTTTCCACGAAGAAACAGCCGGAGCTAATCACGGGTACGGGGGTGAAATGTACGTTGGGAAAATTGACTACCTCCCTGGAGTTGAAGTTGTTGAAGAAGTTCTCCGAGAAAAGAACATCCCAATTGGGGATCTCAACGGAGGGGATGAGTTTACATACGGCTTTTCCAAGATCGACTACAACATCAAGGACGGCATGAGATGTGGAACTTATCAAGCTTTTCTCGAGCCTATTTTGAACAGAACAAACCTCGTCATTTACAGATACGCTTATGCAATCCGGGTGGAAACAGTTGCTTCAGGAGAGGACTCTCACAGAGCTATTGGAATAACATATGAAAGACACGGGGCTATTCGAACAGCTTTAGCACAAAAAGAAGTCATTCTTTCCGCTGGTGTCGTGGAAAGTCCAAAACTGCTTATGTTATCTGGAATTGGCCCTAAGGAACATTTAGACGAACTCAATGTAAATGATTTTTAAATGTTTTATACTAAGATAATGTAAATATCTTATAAACTTATGTTAAACAATCAGATCACCACAATTGTTGACCTTCCCGTTGGAAAATATCTCCAAGAGCATCCTGGCATGGACGTTATTGGAGATAAAGGAGGTTTTACCCTTAATACCACGTTTGGTTCCAATTTCAACACTTCTGATGCTCTGCTTCAATTTCTCGAAAATGGAACTGGACCAATGAACGGCTTTTTGTATGATAGTGGAGAGTACGCACCCCAACTCGTAAATGGTTACCTGAACAGTAAACTAAATGATGACGAAGCTTGGCCGGATGTATACATGTATATTCACGAAAAGCTAACAACTTCACCAGAAGTTAGGGAAGAAATGTACTTTTCCCTCGAACTGGTGCGCCCTGATTCACCCGGAGGAACTATTAAGTTGGCAAGCAGTGACCCAAAAGATAAGCCTATTATTGATCCCAACTTCTTTGAAGATTTGAATGATATCGAGAGGATGGTTGATGGTGATTTAAAAAATGAATGAGCATTTTTCTACATGTTTTTTATGATTTAGTTTTGTTTTGCATTTTTTTTGTTTTTAGTAATTGAAATCATGATGGATGTTTTCATGAATTCTACTACATTTAAAAAATACGGAATTCAGCAGATGGATTCTTATGAGCCGTGTAATGGAGAAGAATTTTTGAGTAGAGATTATTTCCGGTGTTTGGTTCAGCAACGATCATTTCCGTACTTTCATCCAACTTCGACTTCAAGAATGGGACCGAATAGTACTGTTGCCGTTGTTGATTCTAAGCTGAAGTATGTAATTTATTTGCTTATAGGTGTTTTATTTCTATTGACAGGTATTATAACTTTAAATATCTTCCAATGTTTAAACAGAGTGTTTGGTGTGGAAAATCTGAGAGTGATTGACGCATCCTCAATCCCATTTGTTCCTAGTGGAAATACCAATCTGCCATCAATGCTGGTTGGGGCTCGTGGTGCAGAAATCATCCTTGCTGGAGAGTAGATTTGTTAAAATTCTGTTTAACTTAAATAAATTCAAGTTATTCAAGACTGCTGGACAAACTAACTTATCACCTCTGAACCGTGGTTGATGTTGATAGGCTTTCAGTACAGCATACATATGTAAATGCCAAAAGTCATCTGCTAATTCGCTCTTATTCATGATCGCTGAAATGTTAAGGTCAGTTTCAACATGGGCATAATCATATAGACATACATTTTACATATGTATCCACAACTTGATGCGGAATGGCAGTGCCATTATGGCACACTGTTGACATTACACTTGAGCAAAGTTGTTGTTCACGATGAAAAGGCCAATTTTATTGAGTAGATGAATAATGACAGCAAAACACATAGGTCTGTCTAAGCTGACCATTCATTTACTCTGCACCAGAACCCAGTCTGTGTGCGATTAATAAATTCTGTTAGACTTTTTTGTAGATATTTTTTAATTTTTGCAAAAATGACGATACCTGTTGGTTTTATAACTCGCTATGCAATACCTTTGGTGGTAGCCACATTATTTCTTGGGGATGTAGATATTCCCCAACAGATAAATATTTTTGATAAAACACAGAGGTTATCAGATGAAGTTCTAAGTAAGGCAATGGGAGAAGGAGAAGGACCTCCCGAATCATTTGATTACATCATTGTGGGTGCTGGCTCCGCTGGAGCTATTTTGGCCAACAGATTAACAGCCTCGGGTGAAAATCGCGTGCTTTTACTGGAGGCTGGTGGCTCTCCAAATCCAATTATGGATGTTCCAAATGCCCAAAGATTTTTTTGGAACTCGGAAATGAACTGGAATTACACGACTGTGAAGCAAAGTCGTTCATGTGGAGCAACAGATGGATACTGCGCATGGCCTCGAGGAAAGGCATTGGGTGGAAGCAGTTCCGTAAATGGATTGCTGTATAACCGTGCAAAACCAAAGGTGAGATGAATTGTTTATTGACTGATTAAGTAGAGCTTGTTCCAGATTATGACTGGTTTTTTCTTGCGCAGGACTACGATTTATGGGCGAATTTTACTGGAGATCAATCCTGGTCTTGGGCTAACATCAAAGATACTTACAACAGCATTGAGGATTATCACGGTTATTATGAGGAATCAGCAGGTGCAAATCATGGTTATGGGGGTGAAATGTATGTTGGCCAACTTGATTACCTTCCTGGAGTGGAAGTTTTCGAAGAAGCTCTGAAAGAAAAAGGAATTCCCACTGGAGATCTCAACGGAGGAGAAGACTTCACATATGGCTTTACCAAAATAGACCATAACATCAAAAATGGACTAAGATGGGGAACGTATCAAGCGTTTCTCGAACCCATTTTGAATAGGACTAACTTGGTCATTTACAGATATGCTTATGCGATTCGGGTAGAAACTGAAAGTTTAGGAAATGGAACACACAGAGCGGTTGGAGTAACTTATGAAAGACATGGGGCAATACGAACAGTTTTGGCTGAAAAGGAAGTGATCATATCCGGTGGTGTTGTGGAAAGCCCAAAGTTGCTGATGTTGTCAGGAATTGGACCAAGGGAACGCCTTGAGGAACTTAATGTAAAATGTTTCGACTTATAATATCATAATGTGTATTGAAATAGCTCAATTGTTTTGTAATGATACATTGAAAGTATTGAAGCATTAACGCATAATAATATTTCTTGCCAGATCACTCGAATATTAGACCTGCCTGTTGGAAACTACCTACAGGATCATCCGGGTGTTGACATAACAGGAAGCAGCGGCGGCTTCCGTCTCAACACCACCTTTGGAAAAGATTTAAATTCTTACGACACCATTTTACAATTCATCCAAAACGGAACTGGGCCACGCAACGGCTTCGCTTACGATGGTGGCTATGCTCCCCAAATAATGCGGGGTTACTTGAGCAGTTCCCAAAATCAGGATGATGAATGGCCAGATGTTCACATTTACATTCGCGAGCGTTATAGGCCCTCCCCAGATGAACAGGAAGAGGTATATTTTGCTGTCGATATTATACGACCCGTCTCGACAGGGACAATTAAATTGGCAAGCAAGGATCCAAACGATAAACCGATTATTGACCCGAATTTTTATTCTCATCAAAATGACATGGAGAAAGTTATTGATGGTAAATTCACTATTGCAAATGAAATACTACTTGATTTTTCGTTTTTTAAAACTATTGTCAACTTTGCAGTAATTGAAATCATGATGGATGTCTTCATGAACTCAACAACGTATCAAAAATATGGAATTCAACAGCTGGATGTTTATGAGCCTTGTCGAGGCGAAGAGTTTTTAAGCAGAAACTACTGGAGCTGTATGATTCAGGAAAGAACAACTCCGTATTACCACCCAACGTCAACTTGCAGAATTGGACCCGACCCTTCTATTGCTGTTTTGGACTCGAAACTCAAGTCAGTTTTTTAACAACTATTTTAATTGAAATAACTATAAAAGGCAGTTTTTAAAGCTTTAAATTAATATTACACCAGGGTGTTTGGAACTACTAATCTTCGAGTTATTGACGCATCCTCAATCCCATTTGTTCCCAGTGGAAATACCAACATGCCAGCAATGCTGATTGGGGCTCGCGGTGCAGAAATCATCCTTGCTGGGGAATAGATTTGCAGAAGTTCTGTTTATTTAAATAAATTCCAGCTGGACAAAATTTACTTTTCACCTTTGAATCTTTGTTGATGATGATAGGCTATCAGTGCAACATAAATAAAACGATAATACCACGAGTTTCATTTATCTGCTGATCACTCATAGTCATGATTATGATCGTTGACATTTTAATGTCAGTTTACGAGTTCCACCCCCAATTCAATAGTCAAGTTTCACGTGTCTTGAAACACGAGAAACAAATATTTTTATCCTTTTCTCCATACTGTGAACTTGTAGTGAACTTTATCAGCTCAGCATTGACCAACGCTTTCTCCAAAGTGGTACAAGATATTTAAATTCTGAAAAAAACTAAGTTAAACGCAGGGCGGATTTGAATGTCTTTTTTTGCAAAAACTGACTTAACGCTGTGAAGAGTCTTTAGTAACGTTTGTTTTTCTCGCTTTAACACACGTGAACGTTAAGTGATTAATCATCTATGCTTACATGATGCATGCTATCCAAAACCTGATATGGAATGGCACACTTCACACTGTTGACATTACACTTGAACTGGGTTGTTGTTCATGATTACACAGTCAATATAAATTGAGAAAATGCTTAATGAAAGCAAAAGACAGTTAGTAACTGGCCAGTCATTCACACTGGCCTACCGCCGAACCTGTGTGCATTTTACAGAATCTGTTAGATTGTTTCAGCAAATTTTTCATTTCTGCAAAAATGACGATTCCCGTAGGTTTCATAACACGCTATGCGATACCTTTAGTGGTAGCCACATTATTTCTTGGGGATGTAGATATTCCCGAGCAGATAAATATTTTTTATAAAACACAAAGATTGTCTGATGAAGTTCTAAGTAAGGCACGTGGAGAAGGGGAAGGACCTCCAGAATCATTTGATTACATCATTGTGGGTGGTGGATCCGCTGGAGCCATTTTGGCTAACAGACTAACAGCTTCAGGAGAAAATCGAGTGCTTTTGCTAGAAGCCGGGGGAGATCCAAGCCCAATCCTGGATATTCCATATGCACAAAGGTATTTCGGAAACTCAGAAATGAACTGGGGTTATACAACGGTGAAACAAGAACGTGCATGTGGTGCAACAGATGGACATTGCTTCTGGCCACGAGGGAAAGCATTGGGTGGAAGCAGTTCCGTGAATGCGCTGGTTTATAACCGTTGTAAACCAAAGGTTAGCTGAATAATTTACTGAATAATATACTGGAATATTCCTACTCTTTTCTTGTTCCAGGATTATGATTTATGGGCAAATTTCACTGGAGATCAATCCTGGTCATGGGCTAATATCAAAGATGCTTACAACAGAATCGAGGATTATCACGGTTTTTATGAGGAATCAGCAGGTGCAAATCATGGGTATGGGGGTGAAATGTATGTCGGACAAGTTGACTACCTTCCTGGAGTGGAAGTTTTTGAAGAAGCTCTGAAAGAAAAAGGAATTCCCACAGGAGATCTCAACGGAGGAGAAGACTTCACATACGGCTTTACAAAACTGGACTATAACATCAAGAACGGTCTAAGATGGGGAACGTATCAAGCGTTTCTTGAACCCATATTGAATAGGACTAATTTGGTCATTTACAGATATGCTTATGCGATTCGGGTGGAAACTGAAAGTTTAGGGAATGGAACATACAAAGCTGTTGGAGTAACTTATGAAAGACATGGGGCAATACGAACAGTTTTGGCAGAAAAGGAAGTTATCGTTTCCGGTGGCTCTATTGAAAGTCCAAAGCTGCTCATGTTATCTGGGATTGGTCCAAGGGAACACCTCGAGGAAATGAATGTAATCTTTCTTGCTAAAACTAATTTTGAGATGTATTGACGTTAATTTGCCATTCCCTATCAATTATCACTGTCGGTAGATTACAAATTACTAACTTATAATATCAGATCACAACAATTTTGGACCTTCCTGTTGGAAAGTACCTACAAGATCATCCTGGTGTTGACGTTAAAGGAAACAACGGTGGCTTCCGTCTCAACACAACATTCGGAAAAGATTTGAATTCCTACGAAACCATATTGCAATACGTTCAGAACGGAACTGGCCCACGCAACGGCTTTGCTTACGATGGTGGCTTTGCCCCAATGGTAATGCGTGGTTACTTGACCAGTTCTCAAAGTGAGGATAAGGAATGGCCAGATGTTCACGTTTACATTCGTGAGCGTTATAAGCCCGCCCCAGATGAGCAGGAAGAGGTTTCCTTTGGTGTGGATATACAGCGACCTAATTCAAGTGGAACGATTAAATTGGCAAGCAATGACCCCAAGGAAAAACCAATTATTGATCCCAACTTTTATGGAGATCTTAATGACATGGAGTTAGTTATTGACGGTAAATTCACCATTATATATCGAATATTTTTAAAAATTTAACGTTGTCTAAACTATTGTCTACTTTATAGGAATTGAAATCATGATGGACGTGTTTATGAATTCAACAACATATCAGAAATATGGAATTCAACAGCTGGATGTTTTGGATGCTTGTCAAGGAGAAGAGTTTTTAAGTAGAGACTACTGGAGATGTATGATTCGAGAAAAATCTACGACATACTTTCACCCAACCTCGAATAGATGATACACTCCCAAAAATCCGTATGACCCAGTACTGTTGCTGTTGTGGACTCAAACTAAAGTCAGTGATCTTAAAATATTTTAATTTAAATAATTGCAGTATTTAAGATTTTAAAATGAATCAATGTTGTATCAGGGTATTTGGAACGACTAATCTTCGAGTGATTGACGCATCTGCAATGCCATTTGTTCCCAGTGGAAATACCAACATGCCTACAATGCTTATTGGAGCTCGAGGAGCAGAAATAATTTTATCTGAACAATAAACTAACCTTGTATTCATCGGTTAAATAAGTAATTAAGACCGACAACTTTGTATTATTTTAAAATACGGTTTAACATCAATTTTTTTAGCTGAAGATTGCATTATTTGATGGTAGTAGTATTTAATTTCGAATGCATTAGTGTATTTACTGGAAACAAGGAAACCACACAAAGTAGACCAAACTATAAAAAATACTTCAGTTTACAGTATGCATTATATTTATGAACGTCAAATTCAAAAATACACTCTATTTTCCAGTCATGCAGTATCTCAACGTCAAATATACTCATTACAAAATCAGTTAAATTAAAGTACACTCTAGGTTACCCTTATTTCTTCGGTTAAGCAGTATTTAATAAGTACAAATGGTTTATATTAAGGACTTTCACTATCTTACTGCAATTAATTAACTACTATGTTGGACTTTATTATGTAGTAAACGGATTTCGGAAATAACAGACCAACACAGTGCCAAGCGATATCCTGAGCACGAAAACGATTTTCATACCTACAGATTTATAAAGAAATACTATTATGGCGTAACTTGAGTAAAGTCGTCTTAGTACTAATTTAACTCATAAATTCTAAGCCGAATACCAAAATCCTAATAACAGGTACACCTTTAGTAATAGAGATTGACTGTAAGCATTGGGATACTTGTATAAACTCAAGTGTAATTTAATTTTCATAAATCCATAATAAAAATATAGCATTTGCATACAAAACTTGAGTATACATGTAAACATTAGGTCTTGCTGAAACTGCAGTAATTCTCAAGCTTTTATAACTATTCCTTTGGTACCTTGTTCATCAAGAACCACGTTATCCCAAATAGTAATGTAGCTGGACGAGTAACTTGTTCATCTTGAATTAAATTCCGAACTTGAGGTATGCTCATTTCCACAACATCTATAAATTCCCCTTCCTCGGCTAGTCCTCCACCTTCCGAGATCTTCATTTGATCCGTACACTCCGCGTAAAATAGCGTTTGCTTGCTACCACTTATTCCAGTTGTTCTGTACGATGTTACTCTCTGGAAGTTTTCCGAAGGAATTTCATATCCGCACTCTTCTAATACTTCTTTTTTCACAATTTCATTCAAGTTTAGTGTTTCATCAACTATCCCAGCACAAAGCTCTAACGTAATCCCCAAGTTTGGGGACACCTTATCCCAGTCAACGCTCTGACCTTCAACTTCAATAGAAGTGGTTGTAGAACCGGTTGAAAGGGCTCGGTAAACAAAGACGGCTGAAATTTAGAAGTAAGGAGTTAAATTAGGCCTTACCACAATAAGGCTTTAATTACTATAAAATCTTCCTTTAATTGTGTACCTGGACGAAACTGCTTGACAAATATAAGCACATCCCTAGAAGTATTGTAGAGAACACAGGCTACGCTAAAATACAAAGTAAACGCATACCAATTACAATGTACATTTGAAAATTTGTGCAAGTGTAAACTCACCTTTCATGAACTTTTAGCATATCCCAGTACCGCTTTTTCCCATTCTGATCAAAACGGAAAATATTCACGTAATTAAAAAAAAATAAAGTGTAAGCGTAAATTATTTATGCGATTATCATATATAAACCTGAGTGAACTCAGCTCTGCAAGGTTTTAGAAAATTCGAATTTTGGAGAGGAGTGATTGTGACATCTTCAATTTTTAGTTCGTCCATTTCGATTTGTTACTTTTGAACGATAAAGGCAAAGAATAATGTACAATATATAATAAATTCCGGTAACAGGTCTCTGCTTTCCAGTTCACTTGATTCATAAAAAAAATATCAAAGCAGAATACCTCTTGAGGATGAGATAAACATTCATTCAAATCTCGTCCATTTATGTCAGTCAGTCAGATATTTGATGTTTTTGAGAAGTGCGTGACGATTGACGATGATTAAATTCCTGTTATGTTCCAAGCTACTCTCAACCAAGCTTTTATCATGCTCACAAAGCAGAGTCAGCTTTCATATATATCACTTTTCATCAAATTTCCAGCATCAATGCTCGTGCACAATATAGGGAAATGTATTGCATAAATACTCAAGAGGAAAGTGTATGATGCATCATGCATGGTAGTTATTGTGCTACTCGTTCTGGTAAGCAAATCCTTTTTTGGAATTCCAAAAAATGAGAGCAATGATATTAAATGAACAAGCATACAAAACGTACAATAATATAGTATATTTTTTGTAAATAATGTAGTATATAATTTGTGTCGTAAAACAGTGCATCACAGCGAATAAAATGATTTATATATGTATCACCACCTTATTATACTGACAGAATTCCATTTTAATTAATCTACGACCATTCTAATTTAAATTTCTGCAATAAGATTTATATGCAGCGCATAAACTGTTCATAAAATTTTCAACTTTAAAATAATTATGCTACTAATACAAACTTATTAGACACAAACCAAACAGATTTAAATTATTAAAAAAATCTAATTGGAGAGATTTCAACAGTCCTTTGCTAGCTTTTAAGAAGTGTATTTACCGTATACTCCAGCGCATAATTCTCTGGTCACAAAATGACTAAATTTCCAGTCAATGCTACACTACAACGTCATCAATACTTAACGGAATGTGGTGATTTCATCTGCTTTTTTATAGGTGCGTAGGTAATCAGGGTTTAACGGGATATATTATGTTTATACGGAAATTATTTGCAGCTGCAGTTTAAAATTAAAATGCATTGACGAAATTGATGGAGTTTGCGACTTTAGGAGGCTATTATTCAAACCTGCTTGAACAACAATTCTGCAGGGTTTTATCAAATTTGAAGTTTGAAAGCGTTCAATTATGGCATTTCCATTTTTCAGATATTCCATATTATGCTGCTATTGAAAGTCACATGCGCGTACGGTGAATATTAAGTATAAATCCACGACTAACCTTTTGCTTGATATTGTAACTGCATGTTCCAAACTAAGGTTCTCAACCAAACCAACCAAACTATGATCGCAAAGTCAGTTTTCTCATTTCATGAAGTTTATGCTCCCAGTGTCTGCATCCGTGCAGAATATTACACTATTACATCATATGAAAATCCGAACAATGAAAGTGATCAAGCTTGCATATATGTTAATGCTAATTCATTCATTCATTATGGTTGTACTGAAAGTTCTGGGGAAAGTACTTGAAATAATGTCACCCGATCATTAAAAGTTATCAGCGATTTCTTATCTGAACATGTTTTCGACTTTTCGAACAACTAAAAAGGTTTACATTGATGCATTCGAAGTCAACTGTGATTTCATTGCATCAGCTTTTCATCTTCACGAGTTAGTTTATTACTATATAAACTTCTGCAGTAGGAAAATTACATCTAGAACTAAATCATTCATCAGTTAGAAATATTCATTGTATTGATTAACTAAATTGTCAAAATGGCGAAGGTAGAAATTTTGACAGCATTTATTGCAGCAGTTTTAATTGGTAAGTTATTAATTTATTGAGAGTTTACAATTACCTTTCTTGTTTCTTTATCTTTTTCAACTGCATTTT
>LJIJ01004240.1:0-15530 GCA_001718145.1 Orchesella cincta
TTAACCGTTTACATAACTGTGATGCTCTCTACCTTTTGTGGAAATATTGATCTGCACAAATGTTTGGCCAGTTTTCGTTCGTAGTAATTCAAATTGAGTTTAACAAACGTGTTGTCTACATCATTCAACGTTAGTTTTTTACACTAGACGGCTAATGTTATCTTATCTGAGCGGGACTCAGACTTTCCTTGGTTAGTTGATGAGCCTTGATTTTTTGTTGACTATTAACATCAACTTTGTCAGTTGGAATTTCCTGCATTGATTTGGATCAATATTGCATATGATGAATAAATGCCATGATCATATTTTTGATATTGCGAATTTACTAAGGGAATCAAGATTTGGTTGGAAGATAATTGACAGAACTTCCTGACGCAGAGAACTATTTCTTTTGAGAGGTGTTTCGATCAGGAAATTGAAGAGTATTCAATTGTTGAAAATCATGGAAGCGTGTTTTATAAAAGGATTATGTAGACAGAAAGAGTCTTTCGTTCTGCCAGATATGGTTGCATGGTAAATATTCGTTCCTTTGAAAGGATAGACATATTATATTATCATTTAATATAAAGAAAGAAAATGATCATAGAGGCTTTATGCGCAGACACCACTGCTTATTTAGCCGGTATGTGTAAATATGTATTTTTTTGTATTGCAATTACTGTTAAGATAATTCTCAAACATTTCGTATGGAAGATGGATTCGAACGTCGCACGCTCTGGGTACACATTAAACTAAAGTGATCACGGTTGAGCTACTGGTTAGAGTTGGTAAGACAATTAAGCATTGGAATTCATTCATATCTGCATTTGTCTGTTGGCTTTCTTTTCAATATTGTATTGGCAATGTAAAAAATTCAGGTCTGAAAAAATTGCAGGAGAATATTCAACTGGCACCGTGTTATTTGAGTTATTTAAACGAAGCAGTGTACTGACTTGGTTATCTTTAGAAGTAAGGTATGCAGCTGTGAGAAGGAACAGCAAAGTATCCAGTTTTTATTCACAACTCCTTACAATTTAATTCACAAAAAAGTACCTCCAACCGAACTGATTTATGGAAAGGTGCTCCCCAACCGTATAGCATACCCACCATGCTTTACATTAGTTCAGGATGCAAAATAAGAGTTTAATAACTCTATGTACCGTTTATTCAAAGCTGAAATTAAACCATTTAGGGAAACAACAAAAGAAGTAGATATGGAAGCAATTAATAAGAACGTAGAAAACTTAGTCAGCGTATCGATGCGTATTGCTCATGTGTTACTCATAGCAATTTCATAGGGCAACGGTAAATGCTCATTGTTAAAAAACACCTCAACAATCGTCATATTATTTGGTAGTGCTGAAATGTAGACCATCTCAAATGCCGTCGCCGTTCAAAGTTACAAATCGTGGTTTCATCAATGTAGAAATTGATTTGTTGTTTTAGGAATATTGCCATCAAAAACGACAGTGAGACAAATACAAACTTTATATGCTTTGTTATATTTTTTTTTTTTTTTTTTATTTTTTTTTTTTTTGTTTTTTTTTTTTTTTTTTTTTTTTTTTTTGGTTTTTTTCATATTAAAGTCATATGCAGGATGAATGCGTGATTGATGTAAAGCTGACGTAATATTACGGATTAATGCCAAAATAAAAAAAATTATTTTTAATCGTTCATTTTTTTCATTATTTTTGTTATATTGATTGGTCTTTTTTGTTTACTGCTGTATACTATTAGCAATATTTATTATTCATTTAAGTATTATATTAAAATATTTATATTTTACAAGAATACACATTAGTTTTATGAGAATTTCGTGTGTTTCAGTTACAAGATAAATGTATGTGTAAATCTTATCTACAAACATTTAAGAATACAAACAGGTGTAAAAAATTATACGGTTCAAAATTAACAAGTTCAACCAGTGTATTAAGGCTCTATAATTTAAATTATTAGAGGTATACAACCGACATAAACGAATTCAAACCTGAGAATTAGTTTTGATTGGACAGCAACTTTCAGCTTTACCCATTATAATAAAGAACCAACAAACCTTTTGATCCTGTGCACATTTATATATAAGCAGAAATGTATCCTTTGTTAAAGTTACGAAATCTTGTAATCGTAACCAAATCAAGCTAGACGTTGACTAACTGAAATGTTGAGCAAATATTAACAAAATGATTCCATGTTTATCGATGTTATTTTCGAAGAATACACGCTTGATGGGCCATGGTTAGAGTTGTAAGAGTTTGCGTAAGATTTATACAATTGGGTACATTTTATTGCTTATTATTTAAATGGTTTGCAGCAGGATCAAAGTTGTTGGTTTTTATTTAATGTGGTGGTAAGCTGAAAGTTGCTGTCCAATCAAAACTAAATTTCTCAGTGTTTGAATGGTTGATGTCGGTTGGTATACTTCTAATAATTTTAAATGTTATAGAGCGGCTTTATGACACTGGTTGACTTTGTTAATTTTAAACTCGTATATATTTTTTAACTGTTTTGTAAATGTCATTAAAGTGTTTGTAGATGAGATTTTACACATACATTTATTCTTGTAAACGTGAAACACGAAATTCTCATAAATATTGTGGTATTTGTAATAATAAAATATTTTATATAATACTTAAATGAATAATAAATATTTGTAATAGTATACAGAGTAAAGCCACAAATATAACATAATAATGTAAAAAAATGAACGATTTTAATAATTTTTATTTTGGCATTAATTCCGTAATATTACGTCAGCTTTATCATCATCGATTCATGCGCTGCTGAGTAATGACGTTTTAATATGTATGTAAGCAAACAGTATAAAGGTTTGTATTTTGTGTAACTGTGCGTTTTTGATGCAATATTTCTAAACAACAATATTTTAAATTGAGTGAAACACGATTTGTAACTTTGAACGACGACGGCATTTGAGATATGTCTACATTTCGGGCAGCTACCAAATAATATGACGATTGTTGAGGTGTTTTTTAACATGAGCATTTACCGTTGCCTATGAATTGCTATGGTAGACACATGAGCAATGACGCATCGTATTTACGAGTGCTGACTAAGTTTTTCTACGTTCTTTAAGTTGTTCTCATATCTACTTCTTTGTTGTTTTCCCTAATGGTTAATTTCAGCTTGAATAAACGGTACATAGGTTATTTAAACTCTTATTTTGCATCCTGAAAGCATGGTGGGTATGCTATCACGGTTGGGAAGCACCTCTCCATAAATCAGTTCGGTTGGAGGTACTTTTTTTGTGAATTAAATTGTAAGGAGTTGTGAATAAAAACTGGATAACTTTGCTGTTCCTTTCTCCAGCTGCATACCTTTATTCTAAAGAAGTCATAGCCTGCTTCTGGTTAAATGACTCAATAACGTGTGCAGTGAATACGTCCTGAAATTTTTTTTCGACGCTGATTTTTACATTGCAATACAATATTGAAAATGAAAGCAACAGCAAACAATGCAGTATGATATTGAATTCCAATGCTTTGATTGTTTACAACTCTAACTCAGAGTCACCGGTGATCCCTTTAGTTTAAGTGTGGTAGCCAGAGCGTCATCGGTTCTGAATCATGCTTCCATAGCGAAATGTATTTAGAATTAAATAATTAACAAGTTTATTGAATACAAAAAATACATATTTTATTAATACTCGGCTAAATAAGCAGGTGTGGTGCTGCGCATAAAGCATCATGAACATCATCTCTTACAGTAAAAATGACTAATGATAATGATGCATCTCTTTAAAGGGAAACGAAATATGTACCATGCAAGATATCTGCAGAACGAAGACTCTTTTCTGTCTTACATCAATCTCTTTTATAAAACCACGCTTTCCATGTTTTTAAAAAATTGATACTTCAGTTTCTCTGATCGAAAACCCTCATCAAAAGAAAGTTCTCTGCGTCAGGAAGTTTGCATCATAATTATTATATGATTGATTTCCTTAGTAAATAACATATATTCAAATATATGAGTCTGCATTTATTTTTATCAATGCAATATTTGATTCCAATCAATTGCAGGAATTCTCAACTGAAAGTTGGATGTTAATAGTCAAAAAAGAAATTAGGCTCATCAACTAACAAGGAAAGGTCTTGAGGTGGCGCTCAAGATAGCGTAACCATTAGCCGTTTACTAGTGTAAAAAACTACGTTGAAAATGATGGTGACAACCGTTTTTTGTTAAACTCACTTTTGGAATTACTACGAACGAAAAACTGGCAAACTTTTGTGCTAGATAGATAGTTTTTCCACGACAGGTATGGAGAGGCATCAGCAGTTATTAGAAGGTTATTGTCAATTTTCATCATTATACTTAAGCTTACATGAAGATCAAATTTTTCCGGGATAAATGAGTAATCGGGTCTAGTGTAAGTATAGCGGCAGTAATACAGAAACTACAATACTTTAAAACACAATCCTACAGGGCTGGATGTTTATTTTTGTTACTAAAATTGGCAGATACGTACTTTAAACGTTCGTCTCCTGATTTTTGATTGGTTATATTGAAATCGGAAAGGCACGGAAAAATAGGAAATTAATATCCATTATTTTATGAAGTATCACATAACTTTATGTGCTCCTCTTAAAAATGTCTGATATATCTTTCAAAAGTCTATTTAATTTAATCTTTAGTCTATTTAATCTTGCTACACTTTGTTGCTTTTTGAACTGTTACGCGTGTTCCTTTCTGTATTACTGCCGCTATACCTCAACTTACACTAACCGATTAATCTACTTATTATAACGGAAAACATTTGGTCTTTCATGTAAGTTTAAGTGTACGAGGAACTTTGACATGTCTATTAACCTTCTAATAACTGCGGGTGCCTCTCTACCTGTTCGTGGAAAACTATCTATCAGCACAAAAGTTTGGCCAGTTTTCCGTTGGTAGTAATTCCAAAAGTGAGTTTTACAAAAACGGTTGTCACCATCATTTTCAACGTAGTTTTTTACACCAGAAACGACTAATGGTTACGCTTATCTTGAGCGGCACTTCAAGACCTTTCCTTGTAAGAAGTGAAAGCAGTTTAAATATGTGCGACGGTATTGAACTGCAAAACATGGGGAGAAGTTTCCACCCAACCCCATCGCGAGTCAACACAACAACGGTGATATTATCCCTTCGAGTGATAATTATTTCTGTAGTGATATTGACCGTTTTTGTTGGAACAGTTCTTTCGATCTGCATTTACATCATCCATGATGAAAAACTGAAGCAGGTGGATACAAAAATATCAACCCTGAATTTGGCTGACCTGGTCAACGACTTACAGCATGAATACGAGGAAAAAATGAATCAATATATTTCACACATCATTTTTCTTGACACTAATACCTTACTCCAGTTGCACAACTCCACCAAAAACCAGACACTGATGATTTACGATGAAGCTGAGAAATCATTTCTGGAAAAAGGAGATAAAACTGTTTCCATCTACCGGACTAAGCTTATTGAGAAAATGGATAAATCTTTTGCAGCCATCAGTCATGACCAAACATTTAGAAGAGAGGCAAGTGGGGATTGGAAACTTTCAAATAAAACCGAGGAACGAATCAAAGAGCTTTATGACGAAGAATTTCAAACAGCAGTTACAAACTATACTGGAAGGGATCCTCCTGAAATTAGTACTGAATTTCATGAACATGTTGCTGAGATAACTCTATCCAAGCAGTAGCACTCAAAATTTTGCCACCATATCCGACAATATTTATTCAAGTGCAAGAAATTTTTTGGGCACACTACGACAAACAACTTGAAGATCATGCCGTAATGGGAATCGACTTTGGTGAAAGTTGTATTAGATCCTTTGTTTATTCGAATGGACACTTTACGAAAATTGGCGAGTATAATGATTACGTTGGTTTTGAAGAGTTTGATGGCTACTCTGAATCAGGTTTGCATCCGCCGCAAATAAATTACCAGGCCAACCGTTACCTATATTTTACGACTTGAAGGAGATAATACGAGCTTGGAACTCGTTTAATCAAAGTAGCAAAGAATTGTGGTGGACTTTTAACGTTCGGAAAGGAACTGGTAGCGGACCTATGGTTTCTTCCTCACCAACGGGAATTTCCCAATTCGTTGAATTAATTGTTGCAAAGGTATTCCAAAGGGTTAAAGCGGGAAATGGTAGGAGACGTTGTGTAATTACCGTTCCGTATGATTTTACGAAGAACCAAAGGAAGCTGATTTTGAGAGCCAGCAAAGGAGCATGGTTTCAACAAGTTACACTTTTAGATGAGGATATTGCAGCAGCACTAACGTTAGAATATGTTCACGGACCTTGGAATGCTACTAAAAAAATTATGTTCCTAGATTTTAATCAGTTGGCTTGGAAAATCTACATTTTAGAAGGACATCAATCAAATTTTAGCAGAGTTGCGTCAGTGGTATATGGTAAAACTCCAGATGTTGTTAATATCTGTATGAAAACTTTTTGTGAGAAGGTTAGCTGTGAGAAGCGATTACTTAAGTATGATCTTAAGTCTTTTGAAGCTAGAATCCGTTGGAGGCGATTTTATGAAGAGTGTGAGACTGCGATTTTGAAGTTTACAAAAAATACAACTAAAAAGTACTACACTATTTTTAGATTTGAAAAATGGCTCCCTTTTTATGTTGATCGAGAAGTAACCGAAAAAGATATTAAAAAACAAGTTGAAATTTTTACTCATTTTATTGATTCCGTCCTTGGGCAACGTCGTGTTAACCTTACCAAAGAAAAGATTGATGCGGTTATCTTAGGTGGGAAATACGGAAACCTTATTGTGGTTAAAGAAACTATTAGTAGGTATTTCAATGGAAGGAACTTAACTATCAATGGTGTTTCACCGGTTGATACGATTGCGTATGGGGCTGCAGTGAAGGGTTTAGAACTGGCTGCAGCAGCTATTAAACGAAGTCGTGTGAATGAAACCGATGAGTATGAGTATGATTACGATTTATACAATTAAATTTTATAATTCCTAATTGAATTATAAACATTTTAGCTTATTACCTCAAGGTATGTTTCAAAGTAGTATGACCCTAAATATCAATCTTAATCTTCACCAGGACAAAAAGTAGTTATGGTTTAACCATGTATGTATATGTGTGTATGCATTTTTAATTGTCGTTAAATAAAAGACCTATATAAGTGTAACAACTTCAAGGTTGTATCTGTTTTTAACCATACTTATATTATTTAAAGCATTTGAAAGTCTTTCACTTATTTAAAGTAATGTATCACAATTTGCATGGAGAATTGTCCATGTGCGGTCTTACTGCTGCTACCAAACGTTTGGCGTTGTAACTGTACTCTGGTGTGAGAACTGCATGGAAGGTTGGAATATTAATTGTCATTTCTTATCTAATTTTATTGTATGTATGTATGTATTTACGGGTCCCGTGATCATATGTGCATGCTCACACCGATCATACGTGCTTGCTCATAGCAACCTGAGCATGCTCGCATCGATACAGTCATATGAGCTTACTCACACGATACACGAGGGTCGACTTAATCCACTTATATTAGGATTTTTGCGATCTAACCCCATTTACCAGTACCAGGTACATCTTCCTATAGTGAAGGGAAACACTACAGGGAGCACTGCAGTGTTATAGTCACCTCTCTCGTGACACACTTACAGTACTACGTCCCCCGTACTAACACAGAGCCAAGGACGATTAGCAGGACTAGCTTGGGTTCGCATTTTTTTGCGCCCCCAGGGGGATTCGAAGCCCGCACACCTTACTGGCAGCCGAGAGCTTACCTGCATGGTCTGGCTAGCCCTGCTTTATCTAATTTTATTAGTATTATATTGAACGAAAGCATGACCAACCTGTTCTGTAATCCATGGAATCTGTTGTGATTCGATTACAGTATTTCTAAATATTTTTTTATAAAATACAACGTAAAAACAAAAACATTTTAAAGTTCATTTTTTTCATAAACTAACACTTTTGCATTCAACAATGTACGTGGTTCAACAATGGTAGTTGCAACAACGCAGTGTAATTGTATCCAAAACATATTCGCTGTTGATATGCTTTGGACATTTTAGACCTGCCATTGAATGCAACAAGGTATTTTCCAGTTAATAGTTAATAATATTGTACGTTACGTTAGTATTGTATGTTACATTACAAGTGAACTAGTACACTATAAATCAATGATAGGCTAACATTATACTAATCATCCATTTTCTTGATGAACAACATTGATTACGGCAAGGTTAGCCGTTTAATTACAAAGTAAAATGTATAGGCATTCAATTTTTATAACTGAATTAATTATGTACGTTGTCAGATGCCCAAAAATACAATGCGAAATTCAATTAACAAGTACTACTTTGAGAACGGGAGCCAGAAATCTAGACGAAAATCTTAGTTGTATTGTTGTCAATACAACTAAGAAAATTCATCTGCAATTACTTGCAACCAAACGTATGCAACTTTTGTTGAGGTAAATGTAAAGGTTCATTATAAAATTAAAAAATAAAGGTGTTGAGAACTGTACAGGAGCTATCACAAAGGATAGTATGAACACACAGTGGCTGATTTTACTAAAATTTCAGACATCCTATTTAAGTTCCAGAGAATCACAAATGAAACTACATTCAAAAAACATCATGTCAAAATTCTATTTTGTTGAAGATATGAGAGTTTAAAGATGTGACTTTCACTCGGAACGTGCCATATAAAAATTTCGGAAATGTTGATTTTAAAGCAGATCAATTCTTTCATGGATGCATTGCGGTGAATTATTGGTTAGTTTAAGTCGAATGGCACATAATACAAATAGAATTTTCCGAAAAGCTGAAAATTTGAATGAGTAATTGAAGCTAATTGATTTTTCGAAATCATTTTTTAAAACCAAAATGCTAACTTAGGGGCCCAATCCCTGAAAAAATCATGGTCCTAGCCCCTGGGCGTCTTTAGATATCTGCCCGTCAATTTTTCCAATTAAAGACTCTCTCAGCTGTCACCAGAGATGGAACTCCTCCGATATATTTACACAAGACATATAAATTATGACATTTTGGGGTCATTGGTGACGTTTGCTTGTATCTCAAATTGTTGAAAATATCTCCTACACAAATTATCGCGTGTATACCGACTCAATTTATAATTGCCGAGAAAAGGACTGGACTTTTTTATGTTGTGCAGCGTATTAGACCGTAATGGACAATAAAACAAAATGTTAACCAACCTCAGATGCTTCTTTCGTTTCATTCCAAGTTTTATTCGTCAAGATGTGCACGGTTTAAATTTTTGCATGCATTATACATCTATCTGGCAAATGTGTGGAAGCAAGTAGAACTCGCACTTCTTCTCGTAGAAGTAGTTTATACACAATGCACTACGCTGCAACCTGGCTTTAAAATTACATAATATAATTTTATATAATAGATTAGAAAATGGTTAGTTTGCCAAAATTATAGAAGTGTAGTAAATGTTTCATGGGATTTTATTCAAATTCTTCAACTGAACAATTCATAAACCTCATAATTAGCTCTTTTTAAAAAAAGTTGAATCAACTTCCAAGTTTCACACTTCAAATTTACTACACCTTCACCATCGAGAGTTGGACCTTGGAATAATCTGTAATTCGAATGACGTTAACCGTAGTGTAATTAAAAATCAGCTCGATCTGTGAAACGTAACCGTTGTCTGATGTACTACGACACTTGATTATGTTTTCATCAACGTTACAAATTACCTGTAAAAATGATAACTCGTGATGAATGATAAATTGTTGATTTAAAAACGATATTAAACAGCCATTCTTACCATTCCATTCCTTTGCATAAATTCAAACGGAGTCATCACCCCATGTCTAAATTTAAATGTCACGCCCCCAAAAGTAAATGAGTAGTACGGGTCATTACTGTCCAACGACAGAGCAATCGCCCCAGGTTTGGTAAAGGATTGCCATAAGTTAAGGGACTGGTGTAATTTAGCTGTAGTTTCCATAAATATGGATTTTCTGAATTCATTTTTTGCACACAGATAGACAATTTTCTAAGCTACATACTAATATCCGGAAGAGCCCTCCAAACCCTTTGGTAGCTGTAGAGCGAATCATTTTTGAACATGCTCCATTAGAGCTTTTTCGGACGTTTTTCCAACTTCCTTCGACATTTTTGGCCAAATCTGCTGGAATTTATGAACACTTTTTGGTTCATCCTCTTGCTGCAAGTACCAACTCTTGCAAATAGCAAAAAAAAAAGATTCAATTTCTCGATCCTGGGGAAAGTTTTGGGGGTTCTTGTCGTAGGGTCCAAATTCGATGTTTTTGGCATTTTGGCACTTCTGAGTCGTTTTGCTTATTGTGAAGAAGCTAAGCCCGGACAGCAAAGCAAGTTTTCGGCTTCATGATAAGCACAAAAAAGGAATGGAAGCGCGCTGCTGGAGACATTCCGGAATGTACACATCTACCGTCATAGAGCCCTCTGAAGAGTAGGGTTTTGACAAAGGCCCAATGCGTCCATTGTTTGAAAGATCAAGATTTCTTGCGAAACTTAGTCTGGAGCCTTTACTTTTGAGCACTGGAGTCTTCTATAGGGTTGGAGCTATTGTAAAACCTTCATGGCGGCACTTGGGATGGATTCAGGTAGACGTACGTCTCATCAGCAATAGCCAGAATTTTCTCCGTCAGTTTTCGCGGTAAAAACTTTGAAGTTTGTTGAAATCGATTTTTCTCGTCTTTAATATATTTGAAACGCCTTCTCTGTGTTCTGGCTTTGAAGCCCAACTTCTGAGCTTCAATATGGCTCAAAGTTTTTGGAGAAATTCCGATGGCCTTGGCTGACTGCTTCACTTCTAAAGTTGGAGTCTTGCGGAATGCTTTCGAGACATCCTGGACATTTCTGGGGGTCGCAACGGTCACTGGACGAAAACATTTGTTCCAAAAAAACCTCACCCGATTCTCCATCGTTTTTTATGTAACTGTAGGTAGTTTTTTCGGAACATCCTTTCTCCAGAAAATGATGCCAGGGTATTCGAGTAAAAGGTAATCACGTCAAAATAGCAATGTAAAACCCGATCCACGAGCTGTTGACTTCAAACTCGGCTTAAACGTGAACCCGACATATTTGAAACACCCAAATTGCATATGTATACCACAAGAATATGGGCTTTCTAACACACTAACTCAATTAAAAGTGCGACAACAGCTGACCGAGTAATGTAAGTTTTAATGCTAGTCCCTTAACTTATGGGCAATCCTTTAGAAGCCATGGCGATCTTAGTTATTTTCTCGATTTCGTAACGCGTAAGTCCTGGAATAGAAAAATGACAAACATATTAGAAACCCTATCCTGTATAAAAATAATCGTATATTATTATATTTTACCCAGGTCCTTTATTTGCTCAAATAGATCCTCCATGCCGTTTTGTTCTTAAGTTTGAAATCTACATGCCCCTTTGGAATTCGATCATCAGCTAAAAAATGAACAGAAACTCATGAAAAAATAGTGTGCAAATATCAAAACTAATTAAGACAACGCTTAACTTAACCTTTGTTGTCAAAGAGGACTGCGGTGCAGAACGCCACTCCAATTATTAGCAACACTGTTAAAGTATTCATTATTATTTTAATTAGAAACAAAGGGCTTAACTTAAAGTGGTAAATGACTTCAAATGGGGGTAGGCATATTAGTTAGTCGTTCACCAGCCGGTTGCAATTGAATGATTCAGCAACAAATGTACTATTTTTATTTCAATTTTAAATGCATATCCTAATGGTAGCTAGTTGTTTGTTTAATATTTAAATCATATTGTGCTGACTGTACTCATTTCTTTGTACTTTTCGATACAACGTAAAAATGTGTATTTCCTTGAAGCGCTAAAGCATCAACCACATAACATGTTTATATGCAGTTTATATGTAGATTGGCGATGACGTGAAGCTTGTACAATATATTGGTACTGCAGTGACTAGGCAAGCAGTGTAGTAGTGCACTGAATATGGATTTTAGTGAACTTGTTGCTGTTGAATTTGCAGCTCAAGGCCAAGTCCAGAACAGTATGGAATGAGGTTGATGAACGCTGCGTGTTTCCTCTGTCAATCATTCTTGATCCATTTGTAATTTCAAATATGTAGAATGAAAATGCGGTTGAAACGAAGTTAACTCTTATAATTCACAGTTAGACAATTAAGATGTGATAATGAGTATGATAATTATCGTGACGATGAGAATTAGTTCATACTTTCATGAGGTTTTATTAACCCAATCAAGTTAACAAATACCCACGTTCACAATTATCTCGGCTTAAAAACTGTTGTTTTTAACATTAAATTCAGTCCATTCTTATAAGCTCCACCTTCACCGTATTATTATCAGTTATCTTCGTCAGTTCGAGCTCATTCCCTTCAAAAGTCAGCTCCAATTTTGAAACATATCCGTTCTCTAGGATGTTTCGACATTTAATTGAAATCTGAGTGATGGAGCAATTTCCCTACAACAAATTAAACTTGTGAGTAATGAGCCACGTGTTTTAATTCCCTTAAAATTGAGAAATATTCTTACCATTCCCTCCCTATCAAAAAATGTGTAAGGGACAAGCTCCTTATGTTTCATTTTTATGACAAGTCCTTCAAACTTGAGGGTAATGTACGGAGGTTTGTTGTCCAAGGTCAAGACAACGCTTCCATTTTTTAAACTAGTTCTTGACACTTTAATCAATTTTTTCGACTTCAGTTATGAGTAAGCCCGAGAATTGTGAAAATGAAACATATTATCAACGTTTTACTCGCCGAAAACTAAATGTGCTCATTTTCACTTAATTTTGATAACCAATATCCTTCCATTGGTTAATTAGTCTGTCAACTCCGTGGTGTTCTTCCAAACGTATAATTTGAAGTCCTTTTGGAATTTGGTTCTCAACTGAAAAAAAAGAAACAAATACCAATTATTTTCGTAAAAAACACGAATTTTTTTGCGCTTTACAACC
The DNA here is from genome assembly GCA_001718145.1 of Orchesella cincta. NCBI lineage: Eukaryota > Metazoa > Arthropoda > Collembola > Entomobryomorpha > Orchesellidae > Orchesella > Orchesella cincta. Next base: position 12,931 of record LJIJ01004240.1, read on the forward strand.
TGGTTGTGGCGATAGACTGTGGGCGGATTAAGTCATCCCAAAAACTACCAACACTGGTGCTGATATTTCATGATTTTTAGCAACTCAAAAAAAAACTTTAGTTTCGACAGGTTACTTTACCTTGAAACAGCTTAAAGTGGATTTAAGTTATCACCAGCCAGGTTAGAATAAGAAGTAAGTGTTACAGGTTAATAATTATTGGGATTTTTTAATGAACGCGTATGCGGCATCTTGTAACGACAATTCATATTTAGCAACAACAAATTATCGAGTACTGTTAATTGCATAGTGAGATACCATTAACCTTGCAATAGAATCCTTTCAAAAGACATGAGCGTGATATCTTCTACTGCTCACTTTTAATTGTCTTTATAATACAAATTCAACATGCATAAGTGGTATGAGGTAATGATTAGGTTGACAAGTCTTTCTTATGCTTCTTTATTAGCTCATTTCAACTTTGTATGCGATTCATATCGGTGGAGTATTTTACAAGTTTGAAAGTCATTGACACGAAAGCATCTTATATATGAGAAGCAATTCCTGGAAATGCTGCCCTTTCGTCAACGTCCTAAAACTATGCTATGAATTATCCAGTCTGATGGAACATACGATCAAAACATGAGTTGATTGGTAATATTTTGAAATTGCTTCAAATGAGGTCTGGTAACGTCCTACACTTTAGGTGGTTGCACTCTCTGGATCTACTCTTAAATCCGAAATGTTCATGAGCAAGAACTCAACAGGGTGTATTCGTTGATTCTATATATGACAACAATCTCGCAAAAAGTGGCGCATACCATACAAAGCTGCTAAACAACAAATAAAAAATTGATCCTGTGGCCTATTTTCGTAATATATCTGCCATCATGATAATTTTTTTTAGATAATCCTTTGTTTAAGGGTTTGCAGGGCAAGACGTAAATTATAGTTCAAAACTCATGCTTTCTGGCATATAAGGTTGGCACTACATGAAATAAAAAATGCTTGCGTACTATTTGCACTGCCATGCATTACACACATCATTGAAAGATAGCTGAAAATATAAGGTATGGCTACGTTTTCGAGTATCAACAACGAATCCCTATACCGACTATCTTTTGCTCAACCCGAAAAAGCGACTCTGCGACGATATTATGCGAAGCGTGGCGCTTGTCCTTGCCTATTTAAAATATACTTCTGCTCTCTGTATTGGATCCTATTCTTGTGTGGTGTATAACAGATAGGGGAAGAACCCAGAAATGAACTATACTTTGCCCAAGCACTGCTGTCAATACATACTTGTACTTTTTGTTTTTGAACAACTACTATAAAAAATTTGCTTCCCGATGTGGAAAAAACTAATAATCTTTTTAATTTAAGACGTATTACATTCAACAATTAACGACTACTTGTGCCTAAATACAAAGGAAATATTTTTACGGTTATCAACAACATTTACTAACTCTACGCCAGAGTCTGGCGGTCCGTTTCTGTTGGCAAATATCAGGGTTGGGGATAAACCGCTAGCAAACTTTGAAATACTGTTAGAAATTTTGCGGCACGCTTTGAGTAGATTGTAATTACCTCTTAACAGGATTTTGTGATGTAGAACTGTCCTTATTTGCGTGTACCTAAAATTTATTCGTATACATGCTTACATCACATACAATCATTCAGAGCGTTAATTTTACAACTATCAAAGCGTCCGCAAAATTTCTAACAAGTATTTAAAATTTGTACGGTTATCCCCCACACCTGATATTTGCCACAGAAACGGACCCCAGACTCTGAGTAGAAGTTATTAAATGCTTGTTTGAAACCGTAAAAAATTCCTATTGTATTTAGCACAAGTAGTCGTTAATAGACTGAACTGTAATACGTCTTAATAACAAAGATATTAGTTTTTCCACATCGCGACGCAATTTATTTTATAGTAGTTTTCAAACAACAAAAACAGGCTTACAAGTATGTAATGACAGAGTGCTTGCCAAGTATAGTTCATTCGTTGGTTCTTCCCTATTCGTTATACACACACAGCAAGATAGTGATAATACAGAAGCCAAGTATAATTTTAAATAGGCAAGGACAAACGCGCGGTTGCCATCAATATCTCCAGGAGTCGGCCCTTCTTCTCGGTTGAGCGAAATAGTGGAGGATCTGTTGGTGAATACTCGGAAAACGTTAGCCATACCTTATCATTTCAAGCTCTTTCCATGATGTGTGTAATGCAATGCAGTGCAATATACCAGCCTTTTTTTTCTGTAGTTCCCAACCTTATTGCCAGAAAGCATGAATTGATACTAAAATTTACGTCTTGCCCTGCAAACCCTTAAACAAAGGATCTTATCTAAAAAAAATTATCATGAGCAGACTATATACGAAAATTAGGCACAGGATCATTTTTAGATTTGTTGCTTACAGGCTGCTTGTATGGGTTATGCCGCACTTTTTGCGAGATATGTCGTCATATATTAGAAATTCAACGAAATTAAACCCCTGTATCGCAGTTCTGCTCGATAACATTCTCCGGACTTAGAGTCAGACGCAGGTACGAGTCACACCACCTAAATTAGGACGTTCAGACCTCCATCTTGACCAATCTTTCAAAATATGGACCA
>LJIJ01004241.1:0-10763 GCA_001718145.1 Orchesella cincta
TTCACGAGCTGTGCAAAACCGATTTTTTACACACTGCACATAACCAAAATTCCAAACTAAAAGAAAATAATCGCAACTAACGCATACATAGTGAATATGTAACCGACCAATACCATCTCCAAACGATCGACACCCCGTTTGCTGGTATTTTAAATGTGATTTGAAATAAGAAACATTCGTTTTTTAACAAAAACTAAAGTCTTTATTTGGCCTTTTCTTAAACGGAAATACGAATTTTACAATGAATACAATTATTCAGAGATTTCAGCAAAACCCCATTTACTAACCTAATTTTTTGCTTATGTTATTCGGGAAGAAAAACCGTTATAACACATAAATGCATAATGTATCCTAAAGTAGACAAAATACACTAATAATGGCGAGAAGCATTTTTTGAGAAAATACATAAACAATTTTATGTTTTCCTTGGTTTTTATCATAACTAATAACTAACCCAGACACACACCAATACATGACTAACTCCATCTAAGAATAGGACTGTTGAGACTACTCATTTCCCATGAAATAATTGTTTAATAAAGGGAAGCGAAAGAGCGAGGTTGTTATTGTAAAGATGGTATCTACACTAAGTAAATGGTCAGGCATTAGGGCATAGACACCATGTCCTGACATCAAGTATGCGAGTATTCGAGAACAAATCTCTTATATTCTGTTAAATAAGTTCACTGTAGTTACAAATTATTTTGGTACACAGATTTACACGATTCTTGTATCAAACTAATCGGCAAATCGGCTAAATTATACTCACATACACAATGATCTCAATAGTCGCTCTTTGAATAAAAACATGAAACTAAAATTTTTCAAAACAAAGTCTAACAGAAACGCCAAATTTCGTTTCGGGACTGTATCTCAAGAGTTAGAGGTTTGTGAACACTAGGAGTAATATTTTTCAGATTCTGCACACGTTTTACGTCTATATTTAAAAGGTGTTTTATAATCATTGATTGTTTCTCGGCCTTTTCAAACGACAACAAGATAATATCTTAAAAAACAAGTTAGCACCGCAAATAGGGAGTCACTCAAGTTGGCTATTGCTTGACGTGTACATATTGTGTTTGGTGTCAAACTTTTCACACAACCTTGGTAACTGAAGCCTTTCGTGATAACACAAAGACACTTTCTAATATGTGTCATACTTTATACACACTCGCTCATTGAGTCGTAAGATATTTACGCAGAGCACGTACCAAGCGTAATAGAAATGTTCAAATTTCACTCAAGGTTATTTGAGAAAACTGGTTTGAACAAGGTAAAGTTTTTCTTTTCAAAAGGGCCACGTATTAATTAAGAAATCTAATGAAATATTAACACTTTTAATGTTTTCAGGAGCAGGCCTCTTCAAAATATCAAAGGCATCTGAAGTATGGATTGCAAAGTTTGGAATATTGTGGCGCAGCCCGGTTTTGGTTTGAGTTTGGCCATATGTTACTCACTCCTTCAATGGAAAAGCTGCAATTCAATCACTGTTTTCTATTTTATGATTTCAAAATGCAAACGTGAATACACTAGCAACCTGACCACTTTTTACTTAATGCTTTTGCTTGTGCCCATAATCCTGTTTAATTTTATATTCATAATTACTTACGTTGCGACACTTGCTTTTTTCATTGTCGAGATATGTTTCCTGCAGGCATTTTGCTTATCGGCGATACTTGCAGTATTTTTCTTGTTTTTTTGCGGTTGAAACCTCATAAAATGAACTTATTTTGACAACTACCGCAAAATTCAGATATTGTTCCGCTACTACAATTTGTTTGCACACCCACACATATTGTTTCGTAATATATGTTGGAATTACTTTAGTAGGCATCATTTTCCAATATTTGTGATTGTGTCTCCGGGTCTACAATTTCTTTACCTGACTTGATGCTCTTTTCAATCGGTGCCTTTGACTCTTTAACGTCTCTAATGGTGGGTACACATTTTATGGCACAGTTGCTGACGGAATCAGATCACACATTTCTCTCACATATGAAAGGAATGGTTGCTTACAAATTTGCAAAGTTCGAAAAGAATACTAAGTTTATTACTCAAGTCGTATGAAGTCGCATGGCGCATCAAAGGCGTATGTTTGGCTAACTCAAATTTCATATGAAGCTTTGACCCGACTTAATTCTATGAAGCTTTTGTCATCGACGGCAGACAGTCAGTTATGTTGATTAATCGCAGTAGAAGCATAATAAAAGTTAATATATTTAAATTGTACCTGTAAGAAACTAACATAAATTAAATTGACAGCATGTAACACATTATACTGTTACGGAAATAATTTAAGACGAAGTACTTAAAAGCTAGGCTTAATTGTAACGTATTCCAATTCGTATTTACTAAATTTCACTGAGTTTTTGCTGAAGTACAGAATTGATTTTCTATGTAAATTCTTGAAATGCTAAACTAAAGTAACTAACCTACTCTAATACAAACGAAGACAAAAAAATTAGAAAATTAACATCGTATTAAAACTCGAGACCAAATTGTGTATTGAAATGGAATACGCTGAATTTGTAAAAACATCTGTCTAACTAAAAATAGCTGCGTAAGCCGCTCAAATCGAATGGCTTTTGAAGTGCATATATCTAGAAATAATGGTGTGTATTATAAACCTTCCGAAGAATTAAATAACACGGAAGAATTCTTCCAATTTTGACAAAAACTGATGTGATAAAATAGTTTGCAATATAGTTTGATAAACCGTAACGGTGACCGCATTTTCAGAGCACCAAACCTAGACCCATTTGTTAGAGCACAATAAAGGCTGTGTAGCATTTAAAAGTTATGAAACAAAGCAATAAAATAAATGATCATGACAATGCTTCATATATAAACGATAAATGCTTACGCATTCATAATATCCCGTCAAGCAGACCTTTGCAGATCATATCCATCCTGAGTTACTTGAAAGAACTCTGTCTCATTTTGATGCAAGAATATGAGGTTATGTTACATAACTTCTTAGTGATGTATGATGTGTTCATTTTACTGAAAATGTCATGCTTTAATAATACAAATGCAAACATTGACAAAGACTCCGGTTTTCTATTTGGTAGTACTCCTAACGAATCCTCACATCGTACGCATATCTAATCTATACTGAAGTTAAATCAATTTCAAACACTTTTTAAAGATAACAAACCTTGTAACTCTGGTGCTTCATATTCTGATTGCATTCCATACAAATCTGCACGAAAATCAATTGCAAGGTCGAGAATGGAAGAAACAAAGTGTTTTTTTAAAAGATTTATTAATTACACAGAGAAGCATTGTGGTGTCTGCGGCTGGCAATAAAACGCAGCAAGATTTCGGTAAGATGGGAAACATTATTTTAAAAACTGTTTTATGCTTATCCTGTTATATTTTTACTTCAGGAATTTTGTTGGATTTTGCCGCTACCACCATTCATCCAAAGTCAAAACTATCCAGAAACAAATCTGAGGAAGAGAAGGAGGAATGGGAAGTTTGGGAAGAAGTCTTGAATCAAGTTCTGGTTGAGAATGAAGCAGAACCTGTGACACAACAACCAGCAAGTAACAGAGGTTCTATCGCAAACGTAGGATCTGGAGTTTGAGGAGATGGAATGACTTGGACCACTTTTGCTCTTTTTTGGAACGCAATTTGTTCTGCAGTGAGCTGGGACAAATGTTCCTTTTGCTGTTGTTGCGGAGATTGTGACTGCGATTGTGATGAATAAAAACGAAAGGAATCCTGGAAGACAAAATCATTCAAAAAAATATGTATATACTTATAATATTTATATTTAGTATTAATAAGGAATTTTATATAAATATAAAACACAAATGAAATACAAAAACGACCATACGAACTTTTCTATAAAAACCAAGGTCAGCATAGCATTTTCCATACGCAACTCAACAAGACTGAGTATGATGATGATTATTCATGACGCTTTGCTTGCAAAAAAACGCCTGAAGCCTAACTTGGACATACAATATTTCCTTCAAACAGATTGATGCTCTCGCCGATTACTCTTTAAACCTTACTACTCTAGCTTTTCGCAGAAATGATTACTGGTAGTTTGAAGCTGGTATTGCAACTAATGTAGCGAAAAACGGCGTGTGTGCTTCTATTCTGTATTGATAAAGAAATCAATGAATCAGTCGTGATTTATTTTCAGAAGCAAAACAGAGCTCCAGCCAGCCCCATACTCAGCGTTGGTTTTATTACTTGTGTTGTTTTCGTTGGTGAGTTTTGTGCAAATTTAATTACCTTTATTATTTAAAATGGCATCAGTTATAACTAAACAACCTACAGTATCTCTTCTCCAAATTAATCAACTAGCGGAAGACCAAGTCCAGAAAAAACGGGGAACACTGAACATGTGGTGCTGTGTCCTTGTACACATAGCAGTGACTGCGGTTCAGTTGGAGATTGTTGCTGTGATTGCGATTGCTGTACAGATTTCGATTGTTTATGTTGTGATTGTTGTCTGGACGACTGTGCCATCGGTTGTCTGGAAGGCGTCCTTGGTGCTTGTTCTTGCTAATTATAAGCATTACAATATTTGCAGTCACTAGGTTAAAGTCCTACTTTAATCAAAAAATTTCTCCGGGCAACAATTTTACTTTTCAAAGTGGCTAAAATGTTGTTAAGTTCTATGAATTCAAACCAGTATAATATTTTGTTGTTGAATGTAACATTGAATGTAACAACAATGTAACAATGTTTTTTGCTTGGAGTAAAAATGGTTAATTGATATCTAGCCGTTGTTTTTTGCACTTGCTAATAAATTAATATTGGCTATGAAAATTGCATTAACCATATTCAATCTCGTATGTTGATGATGTCAAACCACGGAATTTTCATTTGCAGCGGGTATAGAAAGGCACGGGTGTCCGTGTTCACAGACGAATAAAAGCTCTGAAATATTTATCTACAAACAAGCTATGAAAATCCATCTAATTTAAATACTGAAAGCAGTTGTTTTACTGATTTAAACTAAGAAATAAATTTTTGCACAAAAATATTTACGTATATTGGTTCGTAATGCAAACTTTGCGTGGCATATTAGTACTCCTGTTCATGCTTCTTTCAGTCATTCACATTCTTATACCATAGGTGATGATGATGATGATGGATAGAGTCCCAGCGTGCCAAGTGGTGTTTCATTGACAAATGGAATGCTCTCTGTATACTCAAAGGAGCTTCGGTTTTTATTTAATTTCCTACAACATAGTCAAGACGATGATGATGCATTGAATTATTGCACACCTTTCTGAGGCATTTAACACTATTCAATTTTTTACCTGTCGTACAACGGCAAATGATTTCAAAGGTACAAAAACTGATATAATGCAGTTTTATTGCTGCATTGAAGCAGATTGTGAGACCCAGACGTAATGCGAACTTCAATTTTCCAGATCACTCCTAAGTTTTCAAGTAAATAAGCTGTTGAACATGTCACAGCTTTTGCTTTAATTTGCTCTAGTGCTTGATAAGAATTGGCGAAATACTTGAGGAGACTGAAAATCAATTAGAAATATTCTTTGAGTAACAGGGTTTAACTCAATAAAACAAAATAAATATTATACTATTTTAAAAACATGTGAAATTAATATTTTATCAATCCACATTTGTCAAGCTTAACATTTTGTGTATAAAGAGCAAACTAAAATATCAACTAATTTATTGACGTAATCTACAGAAAGCTCTCACGCTCTGCAATAAACGTAGTAATTTTTCTTTATTAATCCAGCACTACAATCATGTGTTGAAACATGTCAATTATCTAAATGTGGAAGCAGTGAAGACCTTAATTTGGACAAACCTAACACAAAAAATTTATGATAACTCTTGGAATGGTTATTGCAAGGCAATTTTGAGCAACTCACAGAAAATGTCAGCAGTAAAATGGATACATGGAACGACTTAAATTAAGAACAAATGTGGAACGAAATTTATGAAGGCAATTATAATAGGGAAAAATTTCAACTGTGAATAAAAGTCTGAGAATCTCTATTGCTGTAATAAACACCAATGTAACAACAGTTTAATTTTTCCATATTTCCCAATATGAACAAAGTTTGAGGAAAGAACTTTTATATTTAATTGTCGCACTTCTCATAAAATAGCTCTCGTCTTGTTGAATATCTTTTAATTTTTTCCAATATTCAATTTTTGCGATTCGCAATAAAAAGTAAACTTTTAAAAGATTTTTTCAAAATCAGACGCCAATATTACTATTAATAAATATTCCGGATGCTTCTATTTGAATTTTCAATATGAATAAGTTTATGACAGATTAAAAAAACAAATTCTTTAATCTATTTTCTTTTCTGAAAAATAAATTTCATTGGAGTTTCCGGTTCCATAGTAACATGTGGAACCAACACGACATCCTCAAGTTTTGTGGTGGTTGAAATGCGAAAACTTCTCAGAATTCTTGCTGCAAATGTCAATATTTGAATCGTTGCGAACTTTTGACCGATGCACATTCTTGGTCCAGCGGAAAATGGAAGAAAGGAGTAAGGATCTCGGTTATTATGATTCTCCTTGCTAAATCTTTCAGGAATGAATTGCTCCGGTTCAGGATAGATCTCAGGATTCTTATGAATTCCATTGACAAAAATTCCAACATTAGTGTTAGCAGGAATAATTAAATCATTTCCTGAAAATGAACAAAATTTCAATTTAGTATGAAATTTTCATTTCTAAAATGAAAATGTTTTGTTACCCAGATCAAGGGGTGTTGTAATCTTCCGTACGAAAAAAGGAGCGATGGAAATTAGACGGAGGGATTCGTTTAGGCACATTTCCAAATACGTAAACCTTTTTAAAGCTTCCAACGGAATAAAACAATTCTTAAGGGATAAATCAAACTTATTAGAAATTCTGTCAACTTCTTGTTGACATAATTCTTGATGAGATGGATTCAGTGCCAAAAGAAACAATAGAAAGTGTAACGCATTCGCAGTTGTTTCATACCCCTTAAATTAAACACAAATATACTTTTAAATGGTTATTGAAAACTGCCATGTTTCAATGTTGTACTTACTGCCACTAATAGTGTCCACGCTTCTTCAAAAATCCCTTCAAGAGGAATTCCAGCAGCTTGTAGTTCTTGTTTGAAAACAAATTCAGAGTCCTGCAGCTCCAAAGCAATTTGTTTTATGAAACTTAACACTTCCTGTTCAGTTTTGCAGAGGGGATGGAGACGCCAAAGTGGGTTAATTTGAAATAAAGGATTTAATGCTTTGGTTTTGAAAACTTCCTTTGCTTTTTTTGCAATTTCAAGTCCCATTTCTTCGTGTTTCTTTTTTAAGGTCCCAGAGCTTGGCTCTCTGCCGAATACCATTTCTTTGGAAGCAAATCATGTAAACTCAGCTGTTTTCAATATTTCGAACACGATTCTTATTATTCATTCACACTTACTTGCTATCGGACCCAGTGTCGCTTTCAGTAGCAAATCTTCAATCGGCTTTGGAACACCATTTGAAAATTCAGAAGTCTCCAAAACTTGAACTAAATTGTTAGCTTCCTCATTAAACAGTTTGACAGACCTCGCAAACGTCTTGTAGGAAAACATATAAGCCGTCAACAATTTACGTCGATGTTTCCATTTTTCTCCAACAGACAAAAGAATCCCATCACCCAGAAACGGCTTTAAAGGGTCGTAAAATAATGGCTTTGATAGATGACTGAAGTCCTTGGACCCTAAAAGTTTCTAAAGGCCAAGCATATCTAAGAAACTAGTGATAAGTGAGACAATTTCTTGGATACCATTGATACCTGAGCATATGCAGGGGAATTGAGAAATACAATAGGACACGTTACTATTTTGATTTCAAAAATATCTCCGTAACTCTTTGCCCACCTGTTCAACAATGGCATCAAGTCTGATTTACAAAAACAAATTGTTAGCCACCCAAATAATTCCGATTTCGATAAAAATATTCATTTAGGAATGAATCACTTTTTGGGTTGAGTAGTATTAATGTTTGGAAAGCTCCTGGTCCCGGAATTTGGTTTTGTGAACACAATTTGTTATTTTTTAATCCAATTCCCTGATTAGGCTTCTTAATCCAAAGCCCAGTGAAGACACCGATTAGTACGACTGCCAAGCAGAGTTGAAATTCAGTTGGAATTTTGATATTGTTTTCGAGTATTTCTAACATTTTGTGTTTCTTTACTTTTTTAAATTAGTAGAAAAAGGGTTAAAGTAGATGCTACCGACTTGAATGAAGGAACAATACTGCTGATCAACTTGGATCTCTATCCAACGTACGCTGAACATCATTTATCAAAGTTAACTTACGAATAAAAGCAAGGTCAGCAAATAAAAGAAATGAGCTCTTTTACTTTTCTAAAAAAGTTCCTTGTGTATAATCCCACGGATTAATGTTCCATAAAAAACAATCGCCACTTATGTAGTTCCGTGAACAATAACATGGTATTTGGCAACTGAGATATATTTTTGGCAGAATTTTAGAATTGCCGATGTACAAATTTATTAAATAACTTTTAACGCATGTTATGGTACTCGAGAAGCCATCAGCTGTGATTTGAAACCGTTAAAAAACAGTTGAAGTGTTAATTCTTTATGTATGCTTGAGGAAGTATTAATAAGTTCCAGCTTTAGACAAACCAAATCGAGAATAAAAAATGTTTACTAAAACAGATTGTCTGAAACTCTAAAGCCTTAAAATTCCCGTTTTTATTATGTCTCAAATAAAAACTGATTGGTGCTTACTTTTACGTCTACGCATGGCAGTATCCTTCAACTTAGTTGCTATTGAAATGGAATAATAAACCAGAACGTTTACCGATATTATCACTATCTGCATCACTGCGTACTTCTGACCTGCTCTTCAGTCACCTTGTTCATAACGGTATCAAAGGCGTTCACAATTATTTATCAGGAAAACTATTTTAGCTTACGACAGGAAAAAACAATGAATAAGAAATATATTACAGTAAGAAACCGGCTGGCAAGCATGTAAACAAATAAATCTTTGATGTGTAAAAGAATGGGCTAAGAAAAAGAGTAGGAAAACAAATGTTTCGATGGATATTTGTGGTAGCAGGTTCAATATCAAACAGATATAAAAAATGTGGCAATACAAATTACAACACAACTGTGAAAATGCAGGTAACAAAAAGATTCAAAAAATTGACATATCTTAAAAAATTGTTATGATTTTTAGTCAAAATTTAGATAAGCCGTTATTTGACAATCCGTCAAGTTCGGCCTTGGCAGCGGTCCGGCCCTGCACTGGTGCGCGGGTTAATGCTTATGTAGGCCAGGCCCTGGTTGTGGGTATTGTGATCAGTGATGTGCCTGCAGGATAATAATACGCATAAAAACTTCTTGAGTCGCCCCAGAAAAGTAATTCCACCAATGAGAGCAGAGGATTTTCAGCATGCCTTCGGGGCGGTTCAAGAAGTATTTTGCGTATATTTTCCTGCAGGCACATCACTGTGAACTGTAAATGCGATGATTAAAAGCGAAATAAATACTGAAAGACAATATCATTATAAAAAATTATAAATGTCTAGCAATACTATATTTCATATAAATAAAAAACTCAACTGAAATCCAGCACAGACATAAAAAACCCTTCGTAAAAAATCCAAGGTCAGTATGCATAGCCTTTTCAGTACACAACTCAACAAGAGTTAGGGTGATGATGACTCTTTGCATTCAAATGAGAAAACACCTGCGGCCTTACAATATTCCATACAAATAGTTTGTTGCTCTCACGAGAGTCCTCGGAAAGCCTTGCTACTCAAGGTTTTCGCAGAAATCTGATGAGTGGCAGTTACCATTGCAACTGAATGTAACAAAAAACCGTTTCTCTGCTTCTATCCAGCTTTGGTTACGAAATCAAATCATCAGTTTGATTTGTTTGTCAGAAGCAAAACAGAGTTTCATCCAGCTTCATACTCAGCGTTCGTTTTATTTCTTGTGTTTTACTTTGTTTACTTGTTTTGTGAAAATTGAGTTACCTTTTATTATTAAAATGGCTTCAGTTGTAACTAAACAACCTTCAGTATCTCTTTCCCCAATTAATCAACTAGCTGAAGAACACCAGAAAAGAGCTGAGAACACCGGAACCTGTAATACCTGTCCACATTGCGGTGACTGCGGTGGAGAAGGTTGCTGTGATTTTGATTGCTGTGCAGATTTGGGTTGATTGTAGCGGATTTGAGGCGTCAGGATGCGATGTTGGAGGTTGCGATGGTTCCTGCTTTTAACCAAACACCTACCTCGTTAATAAAAAAGTGAAGTAAGAATGTGACTCGAATCAATTCTAGTAGCGTTTTATGTTAAAAGAAAAAAGGTTCGACTCTAAGCTGCAGTCACTGTGTTTTTAAATCATTCTTTAATTAATTCAAGTTTTCATTCACATTCAAACTTGAATGTTGATGATGCGATGTAGATGAACGGCAATCTTAACGTTGCTCAGTTTGCATAGGAAGTGTCCGTTTATAGCATGACCCACTTTTCATGACGAAAACGTCGCAATTTTATTTCTTCCTTGATCAAAGATTTTTATGTAATATTTTTTGTTGATGCCCATCAATTAAACTGCCTCAGCCTTACGTTTTGATAAAATACTATAAACTCGCACTAGTTTTAGGGAGATTATGAAGGAATAAACTCGTTATTTCAGAATCCATGACGCCGCCTTGCCCCTGAAAGATTTCTGTAAACTCTGAAGTGTAAGCATAAAACACAATTTAGCAAACATCAAATTGTTGTTGTGCATCCTAAATTAACCCTA
>LJIJ01004242.1:0-15524 GCA_001718145.1 Orchesella cincta
AGTGTCGTTCCATGTGGCAATTCGGTGAATCCAGTCCGACCACCAGTTTGGAAGGTGTGACTGTGCAAATGAATTTAATCTTCTCTCAAAAACTTGGGAAGCCAAAGAAACTCCTTTAAAATTCCAATAACGCTTTTCCTCTGTGCCAGGAAGTGATAATTTGCTCATGACAACAAACGGCTCATTTGGCCCACCTTTAAACCTTTGTTTGAGAGATACAAACATGTTGAAAACATTGTCATAGGAATCCAAATAAGCATCAAACTTGCATTTACTGATGGTGTTTAGATAATATTCCGCAGATTCCATTTCAATCAGTTCTTTCCCATTTTCTGGTATTTTCAATGTGGCATTGACTTTTTTCAAAATATTCATGCTGGGGCTACTGCCATTAAAATAAAACTGAGATGTAATGGGCAAATGCAAAGCCTTTAGTTGAATGTATTTTCCTGAAACGGAGGCAAGTTGTTTCACAGTTTTTGGGTTTAGTTCTAGTCTTAACGCAACTGAGTGAATGTTTCTGCAATAGTAAACAAAGGGTTCCGGAGATCTAATTAATTTTTCAAAGGTGTCCAACTTGCTGTTAACAATTGGACTCGTTAATCTCGTAATGTTATTTCCTTTATACGAATTCGATATAACTATTCCATCAGCATCCAAGTTGCCCCAACAATCCTCATGTTAGGGAGGTGCACTATCCTGGTACCTTGTTCAAGCAGCACCTTTAAAACAAACCAAAGTGGTTTGCTTTCTTTCCTGATGCTAACTGCAACTCCCTTAAAGTAAACCCCTGATACTAAAATTAACACAATTAGCAGCAACCAAATATTGACGTCAAAGGCCGATACATAACCCAAAAATGAAAGGCGTCCAATTGAATCGCATTGCACATGTCACAAAATGGTAGCTCTTGTCCTCAAATGTTAACTGGTAGCTAAAGTAATTTATCGTATTATGTACAGTGAGATAAGTGTACGGTAACCAAGTATCGTCCACTGCAGGGTTATATGTAATTGAACTATTTGGAAACATAATCCTAAGCATATGGTGGTCAAACCAGTATCATTATCCAGTGGGTTACGTATAGACTAGAGCCCACTTTCCTTTCTCTGTGAGTTATTTTTTTCTGGGAGGGGTTTTTTCACACATTTTACAATCAATTACAATAACTGGTGAATTAAAATGGAGAAGTAAAACGAGGCAAGTGTGGATATGGAGCTCAGCTCAACGTATTCATATTGAACAGCCTAGTATAAATATTCCAGAACAGCTATCACGCTCCCGGTAGCTCGAAATCAGGTCGAGGTGAGAACAACTGTCTTTGGATTTTCTTCGAATCTCGGCTAAATTTCTTTGCTGAGTGTGGTAAATTTTGGCAACTTTATAGTCATACTTATTGACACAACTGATTTCAGTGAACAAACCGTTCGCATCACAATCCTCTGAATTGCATCTGTATCTTGTTCAAAACCAAACGTTATGGGGTTTATATCCACTGGAATGTCCAGTTGCTGATGGTTTCCACACATTATAAAGAATCGACCTGATCTGCTTACAGGAACCTTTCGTGGGACTTCCTCCAACATTCCTTTAAATCTATAATCGACAATTGAGTCGGAATATGTTTTAGGAACAAAAAACTCATCACGTTTTGTAATTTCTATATATGGTAGATATTTCCAAGTAGTGCATTCAACTGGAGCAATGTAAATTTGAGCATTGCAGTTTAGAATTGGTACGGGAACGTTGAAGAGGAAGCCTTGGTTCCGTTCTAATTTATACTGAATACTGCCACCATTGCAGTTGAGCGTTAGACCGTTAGCGCTATTTCTTTCTCGATAATATAATACCGAGTGAACTACAGGTACATTAGTTGGTTCCATGTGATAGTTTTGAAGAGCTGCTTCCTAAGCGAAAAATTAAGAAGTTCCAAATTTGACTTACTATATAGTTACTAATTTTTAAAAAACATTTAAGGCCTTACCTTTGATTTGATAGCGTGGGCAGTAAAAATGTGGATATAACAATCCTTAAAGATGTTCAAAAAATTGTTCAAGTGTACTTCCGGAAGTACATGTGGACTTGAAATTGATAGTGCAGTTGATAGCTCAGCTACAATTATTAAAAAGACTGCAAACAAGCAACTTAGAGCACCAAAACGTGCATTGTTTAATAAAGTATACAGAATTTTTAAAATAAGCTGGTAACTATAAAAGTATAAATATAATCCTAAACTTTAATGTCGCTTTTTAAATCAAGGAAGCTGACTTTGAAAAATGAACTAACATATACATAAAAACGGATGTGGACAGAAATCGATGTTTGCAAAAGCAAATTTGTAACGGCCTTTTTCCGAGTTTTTGTAAATGCTTACAACTGTCGAATCTGAAATTTGTGTGTGGGTCTCACTTCGTATTAGAATAGGCAAATCGCATTTGAAAATTTCAGAAGATGAAAGATATTTCAGTTATGAAATATGACAGAGTCAAAATACAGATTAATATAAAACTGCTGGGTTGATTTTAAATGAACAAACATTTTTTTGTCAAATAAATGTAGGGGCTTGTTATTGTGAGGAAATTTTTGTAGTTTGACCAGCATATGAGTTGAAAAAATACTCCGAACCCTACAACGTTGTCGGTGGTAGTTTATTGCCAAATGCGACCATGAGTCTTTATTCGCATGCCTTTGAAAAAGGAGAGCGGATTTTTCCGGTGCTGGATCATTACATGAGTCATTATGTTAGCTTCCTGTATTGATGATATGGTTTGGAGAAAAAACAATTAACTGCTCCCAAATATAGTTCCATCCAGTCCTGTAAAAAGTTCTGATAACTTGTAATTTTGTAAAAATGGCAACTCTGTGTAAACGCTTTAGCATTGCAAGAACTATAGCGGGTATTAGTACTATATTCCTCAAAGCTGACAGTATAGAAGGAAAGATAGTGCACTAGTTTGCTTTAGGTCTTCCTTTAGGTTAGCTTAAATGATGATGAGTTTTTCCAACACAAAATTGGTTTCTTATTACGGTAGTGGCTACCTGGTGGAAGCACAGCTAAAAGTTTCATCTGCATTCAGCAGCTAGATTACATAATAAGGTTCAGATACCAACCAATACGCAATTTTTAATTTAACTAGTTAAATAATCTTGTGTACTGATGATGGCGTGTTTAGTTAACTTTAGTGTTTTATCGTAAGTCAAAAAAGTACAACAGACTCTTAAGAAAGTTACGTTGATTACATAAAAATCATACAAGATCAGTATCACGGGTTAGAATCGGCCTGATGAATGTTTTCTCATGTTTTATTGCAAAAATTATATGCGTTAGCATGTTATCTTTTTAAATTATCACTTACAGTTAGAAGCTTTTATTCTAATTTGATAAGTAAACATTGCCGAAAAATATATTTGTTGTGGTTTCCTGCCCACAAATAGTATTTGGAGACTACAGAGCTGTTCAAACACAAGTATAGGTACAGGATGGCTGAATTTGTGAAACTGAGAAAGTATCTTGAGTCAAGACAGGTACTGTAGGTGAGGTGAAATGAGAATCATAATAATTATTCTTTTTTTTACAATGAAAGCATTCACTTTCCAATTATTTTCGTCAACACACCAGAACGCAAATGTATTATTAGTTTTAGATGTTTCTAGAGTTCTTTCTACCTGCAGTTTTAGTTGCAGTTAAGGAACAGGAAACCCAAAAATCATAAAGTTAAGATGAAGTTAAAAGATGTATGTCATGGATATTGGATTTTACTTTCAGACTCGATTTTTATTCTTCTATGATTTTTCCTATTTAAAAAAGGTTAGGGTAGTTGATTCGTGGTTGTATAAAACAAATCGACATGTAAACAAATGTTTTACAATTATACATGGATGGAATTTTAAGGGCTATCTAAATTTTTTAAGGAAGCATTTTGTTACTTTTACGAATTTTGGCTTCTAATACATATTACGGGAGTCTATTGGTGGTTTTATGGGATTAATCAAAGAACAAAGTACAGATGAAAAAAGAACAGTCAAAAAAACAGTTGCGAAAAGTTTTGATGATCCTTTTAATATGTATTTACGGCGATATGGTTGGGTTTCTTTGAAAAAGCATTTATTAACGAGTATTAAAAACGACATTAATTGGGCTTCATAGTTTATTGCCATTTTAGTCATATATTACATTTGAATGAAATGAGATGTAGCTCATTGAATATTTTAGAATTTAAAATGATGAGTAAATGTTGCTTCCGGCAATTTTTGCGGATGAAATAACTCAAATAAACCGCTACACCCCAGGTAACAAATAAACGAGTAATGGAAAAAGCTCATCAATATAAGCAATGCGGTGGGGCAGATTGAGAATCTCCCCTTGCAATCGCGTTAGACGTTGGAGGCTTTTAAAGGAATTTTATCAAGCAAACTCCGAAAACGAAGACACTGGGAATTAAGAAGTTGAACAAGTACATTTATGGAATTGAAGATGCAACGAAAATTCGAGTAAAATACGGCTTTTTAGCAAGGCAGTTTCGCAACATTGTATTTCAATTACTTGGTTTTGGAAATGGTTTGTCAAAACTACTTTTCTGTGCATATGGACGTTTTACAGGATATTACAGGATATGATACTAGTGCTGGATAGGATAAAATCATCAATTTGAAAGTTTGATGAGTTCGCCCTGTGAACAACCTGAACTAAGAAATGACGTTGATAGATCTATCTTTTAATAGATCGGAGATCCACTCGAGATTCGGGTTCTAGTTCATGCTAATACCACGTAGTTTATATTGCGAAAAGTTTTTATGATCATTTTGTATGTATTTACAGCGAAATGGTTTGGATTTCTTTGAAAATGCACTTATTAACGAGTAATAAAAATGACATTGATTGGGCTTCATAGTTTGTTACCATTTTGCACATGTATTACATTTGTATGAAATAAAATGTAATTTATTGAATAGTTTGCATAAATGCCAGATTGTTTCATTGAGTTACTGTAATCAAAGGAAGTGCATCCTGCTCGGTTCCTCCAGCTCAAATTTCATTTCTAAACTCCAGTTATCTTCAAATAACTTCACAAGCTTTTATCATTACAGCTCATTCATTTCAATTCGCACACAAATGAAGAAGAGTGTGAATATTAATTACGACAAACCACTGGACAGTTTGTCTTTCAGCAGCAATAGTTTTACATACAATATAAAATAAGTGAAATTATTTTTGAATTGGTGATATTTGACACGAGTTTCGTAAATTCCAACTTTACAAGTTCGTAACAAAAACGCAACGAATTTGGTAACAACTAATAATCGTCGCCAGTACAAAGGTAAGCGAACAGTACTTAAAAATTCCATGTTTTATTGCCGTTCAACCGTTCAAATTTGCTTGTTTTCCTTAACGGCAAGACGAGTGAACTTTCAACTTTGCTCGTTGTGGCTTTGAAATCAAACCTGCATACAACCCACCTCAAAAGAAGCCGCTTCGCTTTGTGATATTCCTAGGCTTCGTCATAATGGGTGCAACCATTGGAGCAAATTTGTTTTACACGCTCATGGCTCACTCCAGCAATTCCAACTTGAAATCGAATTTACTGCAACATGAGCAAATAATCAAGCTAAGCCAGATAATCAGTAAATTAGAACAAGAGTACGCGAGGCAATTAAAAACAACATCTCGTCAGATGGAATGAATATGGACACATTGTTGAAATTACATAATGCAACCAAGGCAACCACAATTGATAATTTTGATGCAGAAACCAACATGGAAACAAATGTAAAGCTCTTACAAATTTACAAAGATCAACTTGCAAGGAAACTGGACAAGCTCTTTGATACAATCCAAGAAAGCAACAAAGATAGTTTGTTCCAAACAGAATCAAGGAGAGAGAATGATGATTTGTCCAAAAAGATTGAAGAACGAGAGCACTCAATTAGATTGGAAATCGGAGCACTCATCAACGACAGCATAAAAGCCGTGTCCGGAAAATGCCTGGTGAGGTTGCTGGCTCACAAATATTTTCAATCTTTGGAACGCAAAATGTACAGTATGGAAAGTGTCAGTGAGTTGGAAACGTTTTATGAGCCAGAGCGTCAAAGAATTTTGAAGGAGTTTGAAGTTAACAACGTCTTCAATCAAAACAGCTCACTCTATGATATCCTCAAGGAAGACTTGAGAAGTGAACTTGATAAAGTTTATCAAGGCTTGGAAACTGTGAATCAAGATTGGAATTTGACGATTACAAAAGCTTTCGAGCAGGTGCAAAAGGTTTACTCTGAGGAGTTCAAGCGTGCAGTTTCGGAATATAAAGGGAATGACTTGCTTTCTCCCGAAATAAATTTAGAGTTTCATGACAAAATGACCCAAATAGCTATCTCAAAATGTGTACGCCAAAATCTTGTTCCCATTTCCATCAGAATTGTAGTCGAATCCAAACGGATGCTGGATGAAGCATACCACAAAAAAATATGTGGCAATGCCGTGATAGGAATTGATTTTGGGTACAACCAAGCTCCAGCTGCAATATATTTCCGAGGAAAAATTCAAAGGATTCCTCATCTGGATAAGACTTACAATTCTACAGCTTGCTACGTGGGCGTCAGCCAATTTAATGGCTATGTGGGACAATGTGCCGAAAAAGGTTTGAAGAGTTCCCCTCAGTTGTCTCCCATTATTTTTAATATGAAAATAATTTTCATGGTCGGGTAGCACTCTCAAAAATGAAAATAAATAAGGACATTTGATTCACACGACGACGGAGCTGAGGGTCCATTCGGGCTGGCGTTGGGTTTACTTATTCTATTCAGTTTATTGTTAAGCTATTAGTAAAATTCGGAAAAGATGAAGCTTTATGCTCAACCTGTTAAGAGATGCGTGATCACATTTCATCGCTATTATTTCGGCAGTAATAAAAAATCCGTGATTTCAAACGCTGAAAAACGCCGGGTTTACGCAGGTCACCCTTTTGAGAAAACAGTGCTGCTCCTTTAGCAGCGCAACACAGAATGGTATTTGGAATACAACAAACAAGTTTTATACTTGGATTTTGATGTCAAAATGTGGGTTTTCATTGCTGTGCAAGGTTTTCAAGCCAATTTTCAGTATAGGTCATATACCTATCACGATGGAGGATATTTTATAAAGGACAGTTTGATGAAATACTCTGTCAAAAAATTTAGTGAAACTGAAAAGGTGGCGGAAAATGTATTGTTGTCTGATTCTTTTGATGGGAGAATACGAACACAGAGGTTGTTGGAAAGTTGTGGCAAAGCAATACAATTTCTGGAAACGATGGATCAAGCGACAATTGTCGTCCCTGAGTTTTTTTCTGGAAAACCTCTTTCGGTTAACGTCACACGCCAGCAGTTTGAAGCATTGAATACTGCTCATTTTAATCAGATTGGGTCACTTTTAACCAAATTATTGTATGCAATCAGCCAAAGAAAGGAGAATGTTGAGCTTATTATAGTTGGAGAGAATAGCAGAATCCCAAAGGTGAGACAGGTTTTGGCCAGCTATTTTTCAGGTAAACATCTGTACATTCCTGCACTGAAGTTGGAGGATATTGTTGCATATGGTGCTGCAGTAAAAGGTGCCATGCTTGGCCGATTCTATCAAAGCTAATAAGTCTAACTAAATAGTATGTCAAAAATATGCGTCTACAATTAGATTTCATCGCATTTTGTATGATTTGTGTAAAATCTAAAAATCCAACCGATTAGTTGGCCATACTATTTAAAAAATATATAAAGCATCCTAGGAAAGGTAATTATATATTCACATATCCCATTTTAATTATTGTCAGGCTACCGTTTCATGCAAATATTAATAGTCTCCCGAAGCATGTAAATTTAAATCGTTTTATCCGCATTTGTATTCTTTGAGATATTGTCATATGAATACACATTGCAGATGCGGATCAATTTGTATACCTTTTGGCGATATTATTTAAAATTAAAATACGTAAATAAATATAAATATGTATGTGAATCATACATGAAAATTAAAGAAAATAATAATAAAAATTCTTAGTAAATTTCATTTTTATCACAAGAGACTTTCTAATAAATAATTCATCCGACAATTTATTGCAATTCTCTGATACGCAGATTTCCTTTATACATCTGCACATCTATATTTGTCCCTTTATAAATTTTATACACAAATAAAATGAACGCGTAGATAACTTATAATTTTCCCAATATTCATTAACGTACACATCTGACGACCAGTCCTCAGAATCAGGATCAACAGTGATGTCAAATGGCCACTCTGGATTATTGTCCCAGAGCTGAAACATCGTGGAATATAGAAAACTGGAGAGTAGCTTATCTCGAACCACCACTCTCACCTTGTTTAATTATAACCCAAAAGCGTCAGAACTTGCGCAAGTCCAAACACACAGTGCGGCTCTCACCCAATGTAGTCACACTCGTTTTGACTCTCTTTCAGCTTGATTCTTCAAAATATGAAATGACTTTCTCTTAAAATGAAATGGATTTCTCAGTTGAGAAATGTGTTTGTGATAACAACTACTAATATTAAAATGTAAATAGTTTATCTGCTTTGATATACTACTCACTCTTGTCTTTCTCTGTCAGTAAGCTCTCCACAGGTAACTTTGCATGGATGCACATACACAACTAAAATACTATTTCAATTTACACTATGACAGGTTTGTATATAGGCATCATAAAATTCAAAAATAAGTAACATTAGTGTAGTTGTATATTGGATATGGTGCATGAGCATGTGTGCTAAATTTATTTATTTTAACTAAAATAAACGGGATTTTATCTGCGCCAGAAAAAAGGGAGAGCAGGAGAAACAATGAAAATCGCCTTGACTTGAGATTCCGTCATTTCTATAGCCCATTTGGCTCTTTCGGGACCAGCTAAATATTTGGGTTGTTCAAAGGTATTTTCCAATGCAAAAATTTTATTACCACTAAATGTGGGACAGATATGCTTCTTCTTTCCGTCTTTATCTGAATTTGATCCTGCACCACCGACACCTTTAAATACCTTGAATTGGAATATCTGTTTATTTGCTAAAAGAAAAATTATGGTAAATACGTTGTATGTCGATATGAACCTTATTGAGCGACAAGTGTATTTAAGACGAAGAATGAGACATCATGATAACTTGAGCTGTTCAAAAGATGTGGTTATAGAAACCGAAATATGTAAATAAATATGTGCCTAAATATGGCAAAACATTTGGTAAAAATCCTCCAAAATTTATAAAAATGGACCCAAAACTCCAACATTTTGTTGCAAAAAATAGCTTCGCCCACTCTTTCTAACTTTAAAACTCAAATTTATATTATCTTTTGAAATTCTGGACACTTAATAATACGTTTTAGACTGTCAGTGTACAACCGGGGCACTGTAAGATTGTGAGTTTGAGACATGATTTATTTGCAGTAATGAAGGTGGAATTGCATTTAAGTCTATAAACCCAAGTAAGTAAGGTCAAGTGAACAGTTTCCCTTATATATGGACTTTCAAGACAAGCTAAGATGAAGATTATACTTTACCGAAAACGTTCTGCAAAAGGTAAACGTACTTGTTTTTATAAGTTCAGACTTCAACACGACTCTTTTTTTGTATATTAAAAAACATGACTGGCAAAGAAACATATTGTAGAAAGATGTAAAAAACGAGTTTCGTTTTGTTGTTTGTTGCATGTAATTTCGTAGTATATTGGAAAAAATAAAGCACCGGTATAAAACCACCAACTTTGGGATGTGTCATCTAGAGTTGTTCATTCTATGTAAATACATATTTTTCTTGCGTTATCTGACTGAAACCAAACTTTGTATGAGTACGTTTGGTCACAAATGGAGTATTTTAAGCCCATGTTGTAATTACATATTTACATATTTTGACTTTTTGTACATACATTATTTAGTAACATTTTTGCGATTTTTCTTGATTTTGACTTATTTTATTAATTTTGGTCATTTATCGTAATGTTTTATGTATTTATTTGATCAAAAGTATGAATTCTTTAATCTTGAATGAAGTCCAGATCTAGCTTTTCTATTCTAAAACGTTACTTTTTGGGGTGGATTTATATAAGAAACAGCGTGCGAAACATAAGAAAGTCAATTTTTGTCTAAATCTAATTTGCAAAGTCCATTTTTGCACATTTTTTGCGGTTTTAACTACATATTTAACTACATATTTTGGCTTTTTTAACAACATATTTACATACATATTTTGGCCATTTTAACTACATAGAATGAACAACTCTAGTGTCATCTTCCAGAAAGACGCCAGTTTAATAGACCAAACTTGCCATTGATCTTTCAACTTCTGACCAAGATCAGTCAATGTTTTTCTTGGTATGAATAGACGTGACGTGATATATTGATAAAAATGGTATTACGTATCTATTGAGATAACGGTTTGTTTTCGTAAGTGCAAAATTATTGGAATCGTACGATCATAATCATGAGGCTGGAATGAATAAAATCACGTTCGGATGCCTGAGCTTTTTACTCATAAATTTGAGTTGGGTTGACAGGATGACCTATTTGTTCATTGAAGCAATACATAAAGACGTAATCTGGTCAGGATTTGAGCGTATATAAATTAGCATGCATTCAAAGTGGTCTTTTAATTTTGCTTTTCTGTTCTTCGTCAAAGTAGCAAGGATGATTAATTTCTTCTGCTTTTATAACAAGTGGCAAGTAATATTTTCCGGTTTCAAATCTCGATTTTTACCGAATAGTTTCATATAGACTCAAATTAATACTAGGGGTTGACAAAAGTGGACAATAAGATTCCTCATTTTTGTATATAACTTGCAAAATGGTACAAATTATAAATCACAATTGTTCATGTAAAACGGCATATTTGCGATAAACTAAGTGAGTTTTGATCCCGCTGTCATTGTTTATTTGCAGGGTTGGAACAGATCAAAATTGCAAGACGGGAACCTAAAAAGTGATTTATCCAGGAAAATGATTTTTACGACTGGACTTATGGTCTGTGTGACAGTTTTCTTTTTAAATTCAGCCAATTCCTCTGCTCGCACTGCAGTTGAGTTCCACAATTTTTCGATAGATTGGTGTCATTCAACAGAACGAAGAAATTTGCAAATGTTGGTGAAAATGGCGAAACAGTTTTGCATAAAGCAGTGAAGTTGTTCCCTGTTCTCAACGAGACACTGGACATTTTTAAGTTACATGGAGTTGACTTCAATGCTCTTGACAAAGCTGGAAACTCTGCATTTTTCAACGCAGTGCAACATGGGAGAAACGCATCGTTTCTCAACACCTTGATAAATTATGGAATGGAATGGAAAACGAGAAATAAAAACAAAGATACTGCGCTACACGTCGCTGCACTGTACGGAAACTTGCCAGCCGTGAAACTCCTCATTTCGTTGGAAAGTGATGTGAATGCTCAGAACGCAATTGGGCGAACACCCTCTGCATCAGGCTGTACTTTCAACCAATGTTTCCCAAAATACGTTGGCATTGTGCGTATACTTTGGAAATATGGTGCAAATTCACGTATTTTAGATGACCATGGAAAATCGGCAAAACAGTACGTGTGGGATGGCTAATACAAATGGGCAAATCAAGATACGGATTGTGAAGCTATTGCACCTTTCCAATCCCAATTTGAAAAACATTCTAGATGAGCTGGAGCAATTAAAATCAAATACGACTAAAATTACAAAAAATACTTGAGATAGTTCAAACGGGAGGATTTGGACACAATTAAATGCGTTCTTTCACATGTTGGAAAAGGCACAGAAATCACTGAGATTTGGGACAAGAAACTCCATTTGTTGCTCCATGTTGCGATCAAATATCGAGATTTTTCGGTTGTCGAATATTTAATAAATAGCGAAGGATGTCTCTGTTTTCAATAAAGATCTTTGGTATGAAAACTGTATCTCGAATTGTGTACACTTTATGATTGTTTTGTTTGCCAAGTGTATTGTGCATACACATGCAGGAAAAATAACATGCATAATACTTTGTTCAACTACACACAACACAATGTTGTGAAAAACACGATAAGCTTCATTAATTTTGGAGGAGCTGAGCATCTGGCGGCTACTTGACTGTGGAAAACATATCCAGATACAAAAAACGTATACAGATTATTACGTCACTCAAGCGTACAAGTAGCAGCAACATCTAAGGGGAAAACGTGATTCGTTGCTTTAAGGAAGTGTACATCATGCAAGATATCTGTGGTACGAAGAGATATAGGAATGCACCTTTTCTATGGTTTTCTGGAATCTGTTTCTGTATTCTTCCTTGAAAAAATGTTGGGGCGTAAATTCCTTATTCTTTTCTTGGGTGGGGCATCTACTCATTTGTTTGATTCATTTCGGAAATAATCGTTTGACAACTTGTTTGTTACTAGTGTCTTACAAAAAAATTTGAAAAAATACGTGTGATGCTGTTTAAAAACTATTAATATAATAAACAATTTTTAATTAAACGTGTTTAATTAGTGTTTTCCGTAGTGCTGAATTTTTAAAAACAGCTCAGTTTTACATTAAACATTTGGAGAATGTTGTGAGAGGTAGAGTGCGAACACATTTTTTCAAACAATTATCTGTATTTATTTTTAGTTATTCAATCGTTGTAAAATTGTACTATAAAAGGATGGTTTAAATAATACTTGACGTAAATGTTTATTTTTTCTTTTTTCGGTTTGCAGAACCTTCTGTAGTCATTAAAATATATACAACTGTTCAATCAGTTTCCATCGGATTTAAGAGGAGCGAAGCTGACTTTCTCCATTCAAACATTTCGCATTGCTGGTAAATATATTCAAATAAATAATATATGCACATTGCAAATTCATAATATTAAATGATTTATTTGCAACTGTTTTTGAATTGCAGAGAGCCACAGCAAACTACATTTTTAGTGTTGCTTGAACACTCAACTATTGACCTTCACGACGACACTGTATTCCGTTCCATGGTGGTCGAGGATGAATTAAGAAGTATTCATAATTCTTTAATTGCAAAAGGGTGCAGATACAGTGCAAATATGTGTGACTTCATAGAACTACAAACATTGGGGAAAGGTCCCCACGTTACTCAATCAAGAATCAACACATCAACAGTGACAATACCTCAGTGTACTGTGGTTGTTTCAGCTGTAATTTTGGTCATTGTTTTCACCGCCATGCTGTGACTTCAATTTACGTCATGTACTCAACAAACAAGCTTGCAATTGCGCACACTGCTTTGGAGGTCAACAACAAGTTCCACAAATCCGAGCTGGAAGCTCAGATATCGACTTTACATTTGACTAACGTGATTAACAACTTACAGCAAGAATACATAACCAGAATGAATCAAAACATCTCTCAAAGCCATTTCCTTCGCACGGATACCTTGCTCGAGTTGCATAACTCCACTAAAAACGAAATACTGCAAATTTACAATGCAACCGAAAGATCGTTTACAGAAATGGAGCCGGAAACTGTTGGCCGCCTACAGAAATCAACTGTCTAACAAAATAGACAAATCTTTGAAGCCCTCAGTCATGAGCAAGCATTCAGAAGAGTGGTCAGTGAGGATTGGACACTTGCAAACGAAACCAAGGAAGAAATCAAGAAACTTTATGATGAAGAATTTCAAGTAGCGGTTAAAAACTATGAAGGGAGGATCCCCGGAAGTTAGTCCTGAGTTTCATCAACATGTTTCTGCTGACGCTATCAGAAGGCGTAGTTCGTAAAATTGTGCCACCATCCCCAAGAGTGTTTTCTGAACTACGAACAGTTTTAAATTCAAAATACAACAAAACACTTCAAGATCACATTTTCATTGGAATTGACTTCGGTGAAAGCTATATTACCTCCTTTGAATACGTGATGTTGATCTTTGAAGTGTTTTGTTGTATTCTTAAATTTAAACGTCCGTAGTTCAGAAAACACTCTTGGGGATGGTGGCACAATTTTACGAACTACGCCTTCTGATAGCGTCAGCTCAGAAACATGTTGATGAAACTCAGGACTAACTTCGGAGGATCCCTCCCTTCATAGCTTTTAACCGCTACTTGAAATTCTTCATCATAAAGTTTCTTGATTTCTTCCTTGGTTTCGTTTGCAAGTGTCCAATCCTCACTGACCACTCTCTGAATGCTTGCTCATGACTGAGGGCTTCAAAAGATTTGTCTATTTTGTTAGACAGTTGATTTCTGTAGGTGGCAATCGGTTTCCGGCTCCATTTCTGTAAATGGCATTTCGGTTGTGTTGTAAGTTTTCAGTATCTCGGTTTTAGTGGAGTTATGCAACTCGAGCAAGGTATTCTTTCTAAGGAAATGGCTATGAGAGATGTTTTGATTCATTTTGTTTATGTATTCTTGATGTAAGTTGTTGATCACGTTAGCCAAATGCAAGGTCGATACTTGAGCCTCTAGCTCTGATTTGTGGAACTTGTTGTTGACCTCCAAAGCAGTGTGCGCAATTGCAAGCTTGTTTGTTGAGTACATGACGTAAATTGAAGTCAACAGCATGGCGGTGAAAACAATGACCAAAAATTAATTCATCCTCAACCACAGTACGCTGAGGAATTGTCACTGTTGATGTGTTGATTCTTGATTGAGTTACGTGGGGACCTTTCCCCAATGTTTGTAGTTCTATGAAGTCACACATACTTGCACTGTATCTGCAGTCTTTTGCAATTAAAGAATTATGAATACTTTTTAATTCATCCTCGACCACAGTACGCTGAGGAACGAATACAGTGTCGAGTGAAGGTCAATAGTTGAGTGTTCAAGCAACACTAAATTGTAGTTAGCTGTGGCACTCTGCAATTCAAAATCAGTTGCAAATAAATCATTCAATATCATGAATTTGCAATGTGCATATATTATTTATTTGAATATATTTACCAGCAATCCAAAATGTTTGAGTGGAGCAAGTCAACTTCGCTCCTCTTAAATCCGATGGAAACTGATTGAACAGTTATATATATTTAAAGGACTACAGAAGGTTCTGCAAAACGAAAATAAGAGAAGAGAAACACGTATGTCATGTATTATTTAAACCAACCCATTTATAGTACGATTTTACAACGATTGAATAACTAAAAATAAATACAGATAATTGTTTGAAAAAATGTGTTCGCACTCTACCTCTCACAACATTCTCCAAATGTTTAATGCAAAACTGAGCTCATATTTTCAGATATACACAGGCAAGTGAAGTTTTTAAAAATTCCAGCACTACGGAAAACACTAATTAAACACGACGCACACATTAGTTTAATTAATTTATTATTATATTATAATAGTTTTTAAACATCACACATATTTTTTAAACTTTTTGTAAACCAACTAGTAACAAACAAGTTGTCAAACGATTATTCCCGAATGAATCAAACAAATGAGTAGATGCCTCACCAAGAAAAGAATAAGGAATTTACGCCCCAACATTTTTTCAAGGAAGAATACAGAAACAGATTCCAGAAAACCAGAGAGAAAAAGGTGCATTCCTATATCTCTTCGTACCACAGATATCTTGCATGATATACACTTCTTAAA
>LJIJ01004243.1:0-15520 GCA_001718145.1 Orchesella cincta
TGTAAAATTCTAGCATGATTAGTAAAAACGTACACTTTTGAGTTCTCATCCCAGTTCTCATTTTTTGAGACACATTATCCAAACGAAAGTGTTTTTCGTTTTTCATATTTCCATAATATCGAGCAGAGTAAATGTCAATTCAGCCAAGTAAAGCTTTGACTCGTGAATGGTATGGTTTATGTATTGCATTTAGGTAATCTTGAAAGAAATGAAGGAAGACAGCAAATGTACCGCTAGAGTAGTAGACAAAGGCATACACATTGTGTGGCGGTGTGACACTAAAGTGTTGGATACCGGAATGCCTCACTGTGGACAACGGACAAGTGTATACATTACAAACACAAGTCAAACAAAGGAAAGTCATAATTTCATTTCTATGATAAATTGGAAGTAAGACCTCCAACAAAATGATCCCTTTTATGAAAATAAAACTTTTCATTCACTCGCTCACACCAGCCCCGCGTTTAAATATGCATAATTACCCATATTATTAGCTTCATATTTCATATTCAAACTCGAGGTTTGCTGCTGCTGAAACTTCAGTTTATTGAGCAGACACACATATTCGTGTTTGTCACGTAGTCATAAAATACTAAAATATCTAGACCTTTTTGGGTTGACAGACCTGAATATGAGACGCATAACGCACATGTACAGATACCAGATCCTTCTTTAAAAAATAGGCTTCTTTTCAACCTTTTTGTACCTAAAATATCTATTATACATATATGAATGCATATTATGTTAGTCTGCTCCATAAAGTTTTCTTCTTTTTCTGTATCTCAAAGTGTATAGCTGCAAGATTGAGTGGAGTGTATTACCTGTACCTATTACCTACTCCCATCGTATGCATATGAAATGATTTCCACTCGTGAGTGCTGTGGTTTTGGTACCAATTCATAGCTGGATCGAGCACAAATCACATCAGTAAGAATTTTCTCTTCTTCTCACGCTTTTAAAAAGTGTATGCATGTTTTAATACAGTTTTCTATCATGATTGTATGCAGCAGTCATGAAGATTTAATTTTAAAATAGTTATTCTTCCATAAAGGTATGAATGAAAACTATCAAGTTTTAACAGTGAAATAATGAACATTGGCCTTTACCAGTGAGTCATAAAAGTGAATTACTCATTCTCACATATAAGTGTTCTTGATTTGCATTTAGTGAGTTAGCATGAAAAAATTGGCAATCGTTTTAGTAAATTCCTCAACTAAAGCGGATTTACTGCTGGAACTTTAATTTTATTTCATATTAACGTGAAGTGAATAGGAAAGGTACAAAATATGAAAAGGAGTGAACCATCATCTTCATCAGGTAAAATTTAACTTTTTTCATGTCATGTTGAATTTCATTTTCTCTACAGCCACAAAAAGTTTTCATAACATCAAACACAGAAAATCAGAATGAGGAACACTGGATGTCGAAAAGCATGGGGGTAATAATCTCACTTCTTGCTTCACTGTTTCTTTGTAGGAGATCAAAGCGACACCGTGGAGAAGGTCATGAGAAGGGGCTCATCCAATCGTGAACCAGGGGATCACGAAAGTCGTAGAAGGGATGAGGTAGATTCACCCTCATATCGGGAACGCTCTAGCGATCATCATCGCCAACGAAGAGGCGTGAGGAGAGGACGACATGAGTCCTCATCCCATCGGGAGCAGTAGTCGGGATTATCCGTGCATTCGCGACATTGCAGGCGCGACATTGGGTCATGAATAGACGTGTGATGAAAGTCGTGGTTCTTCTCATCGGCACGACCAAAGACCATCTTATGAACAGGGTCAGCCTTCCCCCAGACCTTCATTCGGGTCATCCAGCCGAGGTGGAGCTGAAAATGGGTCCTTCCATCATCATCGTAGACCATCAAATACTGAAAACAATTTACATCAGCATGGGCACACTCTTCCGGGCCCTCGTACCCCACCAGAAGCAAATTTGAGTCAAAGTGGGTCACCGCATCAACCACCTGTAGAGGCTGCAAGTTCAACCACATCATCATTTTATCTGGCTACTGAGCAAGCTGAGACTAGTGCTTCACAATGAACGGTATGCTCGTTCCCCATTGCCAAATACCTCTGAGGGGAACGGGAGGTCTGAAAGAGGAAGTGAAAGAGGTGAGGTGAAAGAGGGAGAGGAGGTGAAAGAGGAAGAGGAGGAGGAAGAGGAGGTGAAAGAGGAAGAGGAGGTGAAAGAGGAAGAGGAGGTGAAAGGGGAGGTGGACGAGGGTCGCGGACGGGGTGCTGGAAGGGGTGCTCGTGGGAGAAATTATGAAGAAGAATATGACCTCGTCGTTTCAAGACCTCAGACAACAGAAGGAACGGTCATGTCGAAACAGTCAAATTGTCAAACATCCGCACCTATTCACCTCCAAGCAAATTTCTTCAAGGTGGTTTGCCGTCTTAGCTGGGCAATATATCATTATCGGGTGGATTTTATACCCGATGAAACGGACACGAGGATCAAAAAGTGACATTTTAAAGAGCATGCTGGGCAGCTCCCAGCCAACATATTTGACGGCAGCAGCTTATACACTGCTAAGCGTCTTGATCTAGATGTAAGTCACACATTTGCATACAATTGTAATTTCCATGATACTTTTTAGTATGATAAATGACAACGGACATAATTAATATTTCATTTTTAACAGCCAATGAAACTTTATTCCTCCAATCCTCAAAATCCGGAAGAGAGAATTGAGCTAAACATAAGATTGGTTAGCGAACTGCGTCCAACAGACGTTATGTACCTTCAACTCTTCAACATTTTGGTTCGGAAATGCCTGGAGGCTATGAATCTCGAGGAAATGGGTCGCCATTTCTACGACCGCCACCAGGCCATTAGAATTAATGCCTATAAGTTGGAACTCTGGCCAGGTTACAAAACAAGCATGAGAAATCACGAGAACGACATCCTTTTGGGAGTGGAGATAACCCACAAGGTTCTCCGCTTGGATAGTTGCCTTGATGTTATAAATAACATCTTTCACCGGAGCAATGATCAGGTGAGATTTAAATATATTATTTAAACATATCCCGAGGTGCAATGGCGCTAGACGTAATGATTATGATATTTTTTCTTTCCAGAACCGTGTTAAACATGCGCTGGTTGGAAGCATAGTGATGACCAGCTACAACCGGAAGACTTACCGGATCGACGACATCGAGTGGGATACGAACCCAACAAAGACATTTGACATGCAAGGAAAGGAAACCAGTTTCATAGAATACTTCAGAACGAAGTACAACCAAACCATTCGGGATCCTCATCAACCTATGCTTGTTTCCCGACCAAAGAAAAAGGATCTTCATCGTGGGCAAGCGGGACCTATTTTACTAATCCCCGAGTTATGCCAAATGACCGGGTTAACGGATGAAATGCGAGCTAATAATCAGCTCATGAAGCTCTAGCTACTCATCTTCACACTGATCCATCAGCTCGTGTAGCAAAACTTAATGATTTTATTAACAGACTACAGACGATTCCAACTGTAAGGAAATACTTCATTTGCATAAGATTTTGTATTCTTTGCTTGTCATGATATTGATAATTCATTATTATGCAGATTGTTGAAGAACTCAATCGATGGGGATTAAAGTTCGAGAGGAAACTTGTGGAATTAAAAGGACACGTGATTCCCAAAGAAAACATATTATTTGGTAAACGAACGTTGGAGGTCCCAAATGACCGATATGATTGGAACTCGGCTTTTAGAGGTAAGACTAAATTATCTATCCTTTTTAATTTTTATTTATGATTTTTGAACAAAGTAAAATTTATACAAATTTATTTTCCCAATAGGTAAACCAATGTATTCCTCCGTTGATTTAAAACACTGGGTTGTAGTCACACCCCGCTCGGCTGCTGCGTGTGTGTGAAAATGGTGAATAACATGCAGCGGTGTTAGTCGACCCTTGGAGTTCAACATTTCAAATCCAATGCCATTGTAAGTCATAATGGTTTTACTCAAATGAAGATTGGAATATAAAGTATTCTTTAAGGTGAAAGCTCGAATTGTCTGTCTCTATTTAGACACCGAATTAGCAGTGATCGTCCTAATGACTACGCGAAGGGTGTGGATGACGTGATGATCAGTACAAGAACAGCGTGCAGCTTCTCTTTGTCATCCTTCCTAAACAGGCCAACGACACGTATGCTGCAGTAAAGAAACGAGCAACTTTGGAGTTTGGGGGTTAGTTTTATCTTCAATTTGAAAAAGTTTAACCAAATAAGTTGTGTACTGATGAATTAAATCTTTTTTAGTTCCATCCCAATGTTTCGTTGCCCGAAACGCGCAAAATGATAAGGGTCTGATGAGCATTTGCACTAAACTCGTGGTTCAAATGAATGCCAAGCTCGGAGGTGAACCATGGACTGTGCTGATCCCTCTCAAGGTTAGTATGCACATTTTATAAATAGTTTTTTAAAATATCACCTAAAATTACTATTATTGTTTTCACTATTCATGATGTTTCCAGAAACTGATGGTTGTCGGATTCGATGTGTATCACTGCGGAAGAGGAAGGGTAGTAGTGTAGGGGCAATGGTCGCCACTACTTCCGCATCTTATGCTAAATATTTTAGCACTGTTAGCCACCATTCCAGCAGAGATGAGCTTTCGGATAGGTTGCGAGCTGCAATTTTATGAGTAAGTCGAACTAAAACAGCCCTAATTAAGTTAATCACTTAGATGTTGATCTGTCCTTTACGAATTTTGAGAGTGTTGTACGATATATGTGTGCGATGTGTGTTAATCATAAATATAAGTCTTCTTTCTTAGATATCGCTCTGCATTTGAGTCGGTTTCACCGGTGACTTATCTAATATGCTCTACCCCAAAAATGATTAATAATGATGGAACTTCGCACGCTAGAGTGAGATCTAGATGATAGTCCGCTATTGTACTTGCTGGTATCAGGACATGGTACGTCTGAGATAGACGAGCCAATTGCATAGCCTGCTTTGAAAGGTTTCAAAGGGAAGTTTATAAAATGCGCAACTCTTACCACTTAAGAACTCTGAGACAGGAATCCGTATTATCCTTACTCTACGCATCTGTGGAAATACCATGTAATAAGGTGAAGGTGACGAGTTCCTGAGGAGAATTCATCATACTTACAAGAGCAAATTAATTAGGGAACACATTTGCCAATGCTAGTAGAATTTCAAAAAAATATTTGTTGTTTCGAATTGGGGCAATGGAGGACATCACCAGTTACAACTTTCCACCTGACAGTCCGTTCTCCGAGTGAGAAGGACCACAAAACCGCATCATAGCCTGTTTTATGCACTGAGCTGTCAGTCTTTTTCATATAAAAATTCGATGCAGACTTTGGCAGAAAAATGGGAAGAAAACAATACACAAATCACCACAACCCATCACATTCTATAATTGCCGTTCCTGAAACCAGGAATCAAGAACAAGCACCGAATGGGTAATACTCACCATATAACAAAAGTTTTTTTTCCTCTTCGTGTGCTCGTCTTCAAGATTAGTGTGCTTTTCTATCAAATAATTTGGAGTGCACCAATTTCAGTCCAAAGAAACAACAATCCTAACTGGTTAGGCGAAAATGACTTATTGAGTTTATCTCTGTACATCACATCTCGAGTATCTCAACAACATTTCACCTCTTCCTCTGATTGAGAGTTTAGTAACTTTTATAGGATATAGTACAAAGCACAGACCTTTTCTCTTCCCGTTTGATGTAACCTTGTCCGCAAAGATGACCCAATTTTTGATTTCTCGATTGTTGACAAAGAAGTATTTTTCTCTTCGTTTGTCCGGTAGTTCAACTCATATAACTGCCTCTCCTAGCAACACAAAAATAAGTTTACCTCGTGGCCATTTTTACATGATTGCATCTTCCAAGAGATATGTGTTAGCTCAACGAAGCTAAAAACCGCAGCGAATCTACTCTAAAATAAATTACATAATTGAGGATGTTGTGTCTTGGGAACTTAGAATGCTTGACTTACCTGGAAGCCACCATATAATTTTAATTAGAATATTTGTCTTCAAGACCAGGTTGAACTCCAGGAATAATTACTTTGTTTCACAACTTATTCGTGCTCACGATACACAACCTCTCAATGAGTCCTGGAGATCTCGGGCTTTGCTTTCTCAGCCAAGACCCACAAATGTAGCCACCACAGCCCGAAAACAATTGAGCAAGAAAAAAGTAGAACGTGAAATACGTATCTCGTAATTCCGTCCAGAACTGTGGACATTCGGTTATTTGAAATAGATGTGGAGAGTCTAGATTGCGTGGTTTTCGTGCGTGTGTTTTCCCCGACGATATGTACAGTTCACTAGTAATTATGTTTTTACTTTAAATAATTATTTTAATATATCTCCGAAGTTTCTCATATACTGAAATTAAAACTGCGCGCCTACTATGTTCAATAAATTAAATATATAGTTACAATAATTCGTAAAAAATAGAAAATATTTAGTCTTTTCTTCGCCGAATTTGAAAGCAATTTTTCCGATTTAGAGATGATAGCACTCACATTCCTAGCGCTTGTGCTTCTTGGACCACAACTGACTCTTGAATAACTCAAGCTGTTACCTCCTCCTGCTCAGCCAACTATCTACCATGACGGTAGTTTGCTTCATGTTTTCTAGCACGCGAAAAGAGAAAACGTTAGCCAGAACCAATAAAGGGAGGAAGAACGTAGCGAGTCGTGTATCCTCACCAAACGCCCCTGCATGTTCTCATGTGGTATCCGTACGTTATGAACCGATCAACTCCGCTATAACTACACGGTACTGATAGTAGCGCCGTAGTCAAGTTGCTTGGAAGATTAGCTTCAATACATAGTGAAATATCAGGCTAACTACACTCTTACCAAGTGATGTGCTTAAATTGCCTTTCAAGCCTCAACTTCGACATGCTATTTCAATCTCCCATGTTATTAGTATGCTTTCTTTTTATGTCTGGCTCCTGTTATAAACATGTTCATCAAGGTACTATATGCGACTATTCCATCTCATTTCCATAAAGCCCTGCAAGAGCCTCTGAAGTGCTCTCTGAAGTCTCAGAGTTTAAACTTGAGATCCGCGTTATTACAGTTGTCGTTAGACTTAGCGAGCTTCTATCAGTGTGACATCTTGCGAATCTATAGGTTCTTTGTGTTCCAGCAAACACAACGACGCCATTTTGCTTTGTGATTTTTGAACTGAGCAGCTGTGCTCTAATAGGTACCAGTTTCCAAGTGTAGCTGTTTACAGGGGATATTTGAACTGATCTGCGCATCTACACAATTCATATTGTGAATTTAATATAATCGAGTGGATGGTTTGCCAAAATGCGTTGTCGAACCAATGCTAGATTCTATTGTGCCCATTTCTTTCGAAATATACACTTTAGAAATGTACTAAACTAAAGTGAAGACTTTAGGACAAACTAACCATAAAAAGTTGTGTAACAACAAACAAAACCTTTACCTCTCGCATCGTATTGGGCTACTCATGATGGTTCTGCGCGAGTGGAAGATACTTTAATCATATCGTCATCTCCAAAATGTATTCACCAGCGCTTACGTGCCTTCTGTAACCTGTAATAATGAAGACTACAGTACATCTTATCATATTTGAGATGTTGTAGTTTGTGAATACAAACTTTTAATACTACATTGGTAGAGTGGCGAATCAAAATTATTGAAATTTTATATACTAAAGAGAAGAATCCATATTTTTTTATATCATTATTATGGGCCTCCGATTATTGCTTAATTTACGAGTGAGAGATGGCTTAAATAAAACAAAAACATCAGTTGCTGGGTCTAGAAACTCTTATTGTCAGTTATTTTGATTGAATCTAATTCATTCACTCGATTTCATTTCATGCCATAGCTAGATACTGCAATATTTTTAACTTATGGTTTATGTCTGTCACTTTAAGCTTTGCAGTCCAACATACCATTACAGCTTTCCAGTGTATTGGTTCATTAAGCGCTTGAAGAGTGATGAATTAGTGAACTACAAATGGCCAACTCTCAAACTTCATATATAATGTCTCTCCTTTTTACAAGTTTACAGAAGGCGAGGTTGAATACATTTTGGAAAGGTGAAGATGAGTCTTCCACTGAATCACTGCTACAGTGAGACGATAATTTTGAAAGTTTTTAGCATACAAGCAAAAAACGATCGAGGGTAAAGTTATATGTTATGATATGTAAGCATCTTTTAATGATTATATTGTTGTTTCTTGCTATGTTTATTCAACTATTTATTGTTTAGACATTTCTAAAACTAGATATAGATATTATTTATTGAAGAAATGGGCGTGCACATTAATTTAACCTAACTATGTTGGTCAGCTAGATCTCTCTTGGGCAAAATATCATTCCCATAATATTTTCAAGAATGAATTTATTTGCATAGTCATTGCAATATTCCTCCTGAGAAACAGAACCTACACTTGAATCTGTTCAAACTATTTGACATTGTCAAAAAGTCAAAACAGAATGAGCGTGC
Organism: Orchesella cincta; assembly: GCA_001718145.1. Taxonomy (NCBI): domain Eukaryota; kingdom Metazoa; phylum Arthropoda; class Collembola; order Entomobryomorpha; family Orchesellidae; genus Orchesella; species Orchesella cincta. Next base: position 8,483 of record LJIJ01004243.1, read on the forward strand.
TTTTGTGTTTGCATGGACACAAAAAAAACTAAAGATGCTGTTACGATATAGTAAAATATGTATTTTCGTGGATTAATGGTCTGTAATGTGGCGTACATAATAAAATAGCTTGTATTTATTTTAAAAACTCTATTAGCTTCAATATTAAACTCAGGTCTAGGGGCTCCTTGTTTTTGGTTTAAATAATAAATATTTGAAGTCGCAATTGTATGGATAAAATTTATCGGTATAACAGCACTATCACACTGTGAAAAATATGAAAACGCATGTGCTACTAATAGTGTTTTGCAAAGCAATGGCGGCACCATCCACACGGAATTACATAGAGTGTAGGCGCGTGTTTCATTTTCTTATCCAATTTTATGTGCGGAAAAGTCCATATCTCGTAAGAGCTAATTAATATAACGTATCTCTCACGCTTATGCTGGATAGGTATAGGGATGATACCGGTGGTATGTAGTCCAGCGATAAGTGTTCGCATGGAAGCCGATGTGCTGAGCGTGATATTCCGAACTCTGAGCTAGTAGTTTTTCGTACCATCTCCTTGGTTGTGGCTCCATATTACGGTATGTTACATACATCTCTCTATCCTTGCACAATCCAAACAAATACAAAGGAAGGTCTTATATTTTTATGCACGAAACGATATATTTGTAACCTTGAACTCATGTGTAAGGGAGCAGGAGTTAAGTTGAGTTAATGCCAAGTATGCAGTTGCGTGCGTCAGATAGCACTAAGCAATACAAATACCATACGCGTGGAATATATTATGTGAAATTACTTTTCTATTGAGTGTTTCATCATGGGAAGACCTGTTCATTCCGAAGCAAGATGTTTTGTACCATAGGTGCTATTCAGTGAAGAAATGATACAGTACGTTATTATTATTTATAACTAGACAGGTGCTACAAGTCCAAAAGTTCACGTCACTTATGGTAGATTTAATTAGTTCTATCGAGGTATCATTATATTTTAAGAAACTTTCAGAATTACTGTAGTCGACCCGAGTGACGGTAAACCCATGTTCAGTCTCATCGTAGATAATGTCCCTTCGCAAACTTGTCTATTCTAAGCTGATACGAGTGAGACACATCGATGCGCAACGTACATTAGACGAACGATTTGTTTACTTTCTACTTCTCTGTGTTTTTGCTCCTACTTAAAATTCGAGATTGGTTCAAGCGCACTTGTGGTTGGCCATAAACATAGTTGCTGACTGCCTCTAGTGCGCTGAGACTGGTGAAATATTGCCAGTGCGGACCCATTAGCTTGCATATATGGGAAACACCTTTGTAGTTTGCTTTTTTACATGGCATTTAGTATGAAATGAAACGTGAAATGCTTTCTGCCGTTGACCACGTAAGGAGTCGTAATGGAATTTCGAAAACGCGTGCATTGATGAAGTTCTTATGACTTGCATTGTTTGTTATATTTTACATTGAAATCTTCTTTGATTTATTTATTACATTTACCTCAAATACGAGTCACTGGACAGCTCCATCCGTAGTATCTTGTTGGGTCAATAATAATTTATTCTTACGTTTCCCCAAGCTTTTTAGCCTTTTCTCTGCAGCTTTGGCTTGGCGTTCCAGTTTTCCCTGAGCTTTTTTCTCTTTCTCCTCTTTCTCATGAAGACGTTTCAAAATCTGGTCAGCGAATATATTACGATCCAGCTTGGCCTTAAGTTCGACCTTTAAGACCTCCTCACGGCTGAGCAACTCTTGTTCACGCTGCTCTTCTTCATGTATCCGTCTCTCTGTTCCTGTCACAAATTCAGTCCCTCTTCGAATGTCCCGATCAAAATTAATCATCTTGTTACGATGGTCTTCCCTCTCTAGATGAGCCTGTTTCTTCTTATTCTCAAACTCCTCTCGTTCCCGTTTCAACTGAAGTTTGTCCTCTTCCAGCTTGCGTCGTTCGGCAGCTATCTTATTGCGTTCTTGGTGGTGATTCATTGCAAGGATGCAGTTATTACCGTCTGCAAAAAAATGTAACATTTTTAGCATAAACATTCGATTTTTTCTTTGATGTTCATATCGTCTAGACTTTTAGCGAGATTATGATTGCCTTTAGTTCTTTTACCTATTGTGAATAATGTGATTCTCTCTCCAATCTTGTCAATGCCAAGGTCAATTAGAGGGCAATGTGAGAAACTTCTGTTACACTCTCACTATATTGTTTTTACTTTATATAACAAATTTACTTCAATTTCTCTCCGGGCGATTATAAAATTATTCTATCATAGACAAAGTCCGGTAGTTATATAAAATGTCACTATTATATAGTAAACTTGTCTGACAAAAACACAGTTTCAAGTTAAAATGGAGAAATCTAAATCGACAACGATTGCAGAAGCTGTCAATGCCAACTCACACATTTTCTTGGTAGAGCCATCAACGTAAAAGCATAGAAATGTATTTTGTATTGTACATTGTAAATACATCCCAAGAAACTGAGCTTTGACTAAACATTTCCACAGAATCTTTGTTCGTTATATCCCACATTAATGCTGGTGTAAGCTTGTACGCATGCATTTAGTGCTATAATGCAACCTTGATAATGAGTGAAATCGGAATGAACAGAAACTGTGACGCATTATCGTTTAGTTTATGGATCCATTTGTCTCAGTGATATGGTTTATCAGCTAAATAATAATATGTAACGGTCGGGTGAGTTTTTCTTATCCAAAATGTTTCTTTCGCAAGTATACCAATGTTCATATGATAATTTCTAGGCTGCATAAGAATATTATTGCCCATCACAGTTGGAGATACTATGAAAGAAAAAAGGTTAGAACTTACTTTGTCTGATTCCAGTCGTGTTAAAAATTAAGAAACAAACATATTTATCGATTGCGCAAGCTTAAATTACATTTGCCCTAGGTCAACGCGTCTTTCGCTGTGCAGAAATAAGCATTGTATAAAATTCATTTTCCAGTCGTAAAAACGTGGAGTGCCTTAACCTTAACTTACATGACTATTCACTGTTATCCATTAGACTGTTTTGGAGTAGATATGAATATTGAATAAATACAATTTGCATTGCTTGATATTGTTATTTTATTGATTTTACTCCATTTTGAAATTCATTTCCATGATACAATAGAACACAATGTAATTTATCAGAAATAATGTATCACATTCTCATTCACTCTGCCCTTTGCCTTTCGCATTCTTATGTCGCTTCTTCTCCTCTCTCAATTCCACCTGCAGCTTTAGCTTCTCCAGTTTGACCTTTTGCTTCAGTTTTTTAATCTGATTTTCAGCTCTCTTCTTCTGTTTTTCGACTTGAATACGGCGATTCGTTGCTATTTTTGTCCGCTTATCCACCTCCTTTGATTCGGTTTGCAAGGCGATCTCACGATCCCCAAATGCCCGCAGATTCTCCACGGCACTATGCAGCCTTTGTGCATTCGTTTGCAAAACTCCTCGCAATAGCATCCCGAAAAATTTCTCCGCTTTCTCCAATTTCGAATAACCGAATGGATTCAGAGCTTCCCTCTCGTGAAGATAGTTCGATATCCAGCTCGTCTCAAGAAGTTTATGCTGTCAGCCAACTCCCTGTTTCATAACGCTCTCTAAGACTAAACATGCTCTTCTAGTTGTCAGAGTTTCGTGCACCACTGCAGATCTGACCCTTTCGGCTTTGGTTTTGGTCTGTCTTCCCCACAAATGCAGATGCAGCATGCGGTTCGTAACAGCTCATTGATATGCTAGAAGGTGTTTCATGATTGCAAAAATGTTGATAAACGTAAGTCGGCGGACGTCCCATCAATACTCTCATGGATGGCTCCGTGCTCTTCAAATCCAGAGCCCTCCCTCTTAAGAATTGTGCCATGTCCTTTTTTATAAAGTTTCAAAATCTCGCACGCAGGCCTCTCATCCTGGCTACTTTTGCTCTCCATTTAACGTCAATCCTAAATCCTTCTTTTTAAAAAGAGTTTCATCTCAAGCCAAAAAAGCTTCGTCCATGGAACCCTTCCATTGTAAAATGTAAGTCTGACATATGGTGCTACAATCCTCTTATACAAATACACAAAAGAAGTTATACCAATTTGATTTTTAATCCTGTTAAGAACACCACAACACAAACATCATAGATAAAGTTAACCAGCAACCAAAACATATATTTAGCGGTAACAGATTAGTTCGAAAAAATAATAATTTCACTTACAATTGCAATCTATAACTAACTTTATGGAAAATTGCCCACATGTGTGGTAGAGTGGTATGCCTCACAATGCAGTTAAATAGTTTCTATGATCCATTGATACAGCGCTTATAATTTTTTCAATCCGTTAGGCTTATGTTCTTTCTTATTAAGGATTTCAATGCAACACGGCATAATACTACCCTACTGGTGGGAATACGTTCGCTCTAAAAGGCCTAACAGTATTGCTTATCTTTTACAGACTTTAATGTAACTACAAAAGGTATGCTTAGATACATAAATCCCCCCCCAATAAATCAGACTCCCCTAGAACTTTCGATATGTTTAATATTATTTATTTCTTGACTATATACGTCAGATTTCCAGTATTTTAACAATGACCTTTAATTATCTAGCAAACGAGTCTTAACGTATTGTCGCTTCATGAGTTACTTAAACTGCCCCTTTAAACCAAAGTTCAGTCCAGTGTTAAGGGTGCATCGGCCGCTGCCTGCTGGTGCTAGATTATGCCCAATTGCCTCTTTAACATTTCTTGGCTACCACAATTGCTGCCATCGTTATCATCTGCATTTGCTATATGCAAATCTGTAACTGTGGGCACTAATATTAATCTAAAACATTTTTTTGGCATTAAAGCGCTATCATGGCCCAATAATAAAGATGTGATTTTTAGCGTATACAAGAATTGTTATTCTTATTTTTAGGTCAGCTTCTTCTAACAACCGTTTAATTCCATACAGTATTTGAACGCCTTCACAACAATAATTTTTTTGGAGCATACGCAAAACATTAATTACGAGCTATAAAAAGTAAGATACACAATTGTGATAACATTCATCATCATCATCTTCATCTCAGCTATCACTCAGTGTAAACTTTTTATGCATTCCAAGGGTATCTTTTATTACCCCACATTTTTTACTGTCTCAGAGTCCAATCAAAGTATGCATTGTAAATTTATAGCGGAGATTCTTTCATGAAAAAGTCAATTATTTAATTTGAGCATGCACATAAACCATCAATACAACCCCTAACATGCAACCCAACTGACAGCACTACGTTATGATGTCCCAAGATTTACCATAGAAAAATCCGACTCCTGGCTTGGCATTTGTAGGCGGTTGCGAGTGGACCGGAAGAGAGTCCGAGAATGAACTGCATTTCGCCAAATCGCCTCATTGACTCCGGCGCAGCTCAACGAGACCATTGCCAGTGCAAATACAGCCAGGTTTCTTATGCATTTACTGACAACGGGGCACCTGGGCAACCCTGAACGACGCTTCGGGCCCACACTCCAATTGCAGAGATAGCTCCCGCTCAATTCATCTTGAATGATGATCACCTGAACGGTTTCTGGGAACAACTGATCAATTTAACACCAGGCCTTAGCTTCGCCGACCACAGGCTAAACGATGCTCACGTTTTTGCTGGATAAAAGCTTTAAATACCAATTTGATGGCATTCTTTATTCGTAGTGTCGGGAGCTTTAAGTTAACACCACAGTTTGTGACAAGAATACAAAGGTGGGCAACGGTATAAGTAGTATACGCTATCACTGTCAGTAATTTGACCACCAACTGAGTTTTGCGTTGTTGATGTACATTCTTGGCTCAATCAACCTTTTCTTGGTCTATGCTTCGGTGTGACCCATACTCGCACACCATTCGTCGGCATTCATATTTCCTATTAACCAAAAGCGATATCGTGTGCCTAGTTTTCATTCATAAAAATGACCCATTACAGCTTAAGCTATAATATATGATTCTATGCAAACTTCTCATATCTTATCAAAAGCAAACCACGTACGCATCATGCCATGAGTTTGGAAGGGACCTTTGATTTTCATCCCATTATTATCATCCTTTAACTATGAAACTATGCCTAGGGATTAAGGGATTGATCTGAGAAAGTGGTAGATATTTTCGTTTTTTGTGTATGAAACAGGCAGTGTAATATCTAAAACATGCAATTCTTATGTTAATTTGTTCTTTATGAGAAATAATTGTAGATTTTCATTGTTCAGCAAAGGCTCATCATTTAGTTTAAATTGGCAATGATCCAATTTATTTTATTAAATTTTAATATTCAGCTGAACCGTTTACAAAACTCACCAGCATTTGGGTGTAGGCAATTGCTTGCTAGGAAATCATATTCTCGGCATAATCCATGCCAAAGACACTGCTGATTATTATGTTGATCCAGATTAATTATTTATGTTAAGATACATTGAGTAAATCTTCGATGCTTCCGTCTTCTTTCATAATACACAACCAATCAGACGATAATATCTCTCAACAAGCGAATTTATTCAAAATAGGTACGACATAGCTGCCATTGGCTCCAACTTAACTTCCTATCACACATTTTTTCCGCTTGGCCGCCAATCTCTCCTCGTCGGTATTATATTTTGAGTAGTCTGGATAACCGTTCGTCAAACGCCATTCTTCTAGCTTCATTCCCCGCTCATTTACTTATCTTCCTCAAAGTAGCAACTTGTGCCTCAGGGCCTTCACTCTCCTACCCTTTGCCTCCAGATCGCGGTTTCACAGGCGGAACCACGCCCACGGGGTTCTCACTTTCTTCTTTCCGTCTTTTCTCTCTGAGGCACAAACGTTATCCTCTCGAACAATTCGTTTCATATTGCCGAATTCTTTCTTTAATTTGTTGGTCTCGGTCCAGCTTGGACCCCATCACTAAATTTGCCCCACAATGCAACGCTGAAAACTTTATTTTTGGTATTCCCGACGCTCCGATCCTCTCGCGTATCCTTCCTCTTATCACTGCCTTTTTTCTTGCAGCTCCTTGAACTGCTTCACGTCTCCTTCGCTGCAGGGGTGCAAATGACTTCCTTCGAAGCTTCTATCATTT